>BRDA01028725.1:25000-34090 GCA_036984385.1 Crenuchus spilurus | reverse complement strand
TCTCTCTCTCTCTCTCTCTCTCTCTCTCTCTCTCTGCCTGCAGTGCCACTGGACTAGTGCTAGACTGGGGACTCTATTTTAATTGCTAGTCTTTCTCATATGTGTGCATAAAGTTTTTGCCCTGAGTCAGGTCTGCTGGGGGGGTGGGGGGTTGTTTTAAGGGGGGTTGCCAGCCCCACTTTAACACCCCCCCCACACATACACACTCTCCTTTTGCACGCACACAGCGAGTAGCGTTAGCCTAATTAGCCGCAGTATTTTTGTAGCTTGTTTGCTTAAATGTGAAATGTGTGATCTGAATTAAAATATGGGCTCAGTATTTGTTTCTAATAAAACACACACACACACACACATGGTACGGAAGAGAAATGCTAACCTTGCCCTCCCTGCACTCATACGAAAGTAATTTAGTCTTCCGTAGAGAGAGAGCATTCTTTGCCGTCTCAAAGTGTGTGTGTGTGTGTGTGTGTGTGTGTGTGTGTGTGTGTGTGTGGCTGTAATTGCTTCCATACCCAAACCTCCGCAGAGACACCAAACACTGTCCTACACTCACACACACACCAGCCACTTTTATCACACAGTCTTCACTTTGTCACACATTGCTCACTTTCACTGCACTAAACACACACACACACACACACACACACACACACACACATATATATATATTTATATCCTATGCAATATAAAACCTGCCCCCATCCAGACAATGTCCCTTTTAGGCAAGGTCTTACCAAGACAAGACAATACTAAACCACATACGCTCTATATATCTATCTCAACAGAATGGCTTCCGGATGCTGAATTGACCTGCTATCCAGACCAATTTTGGTGCAACAAAAAATCCAACAAAGAAGACCTAGGATTGTTGAGCAGCCACAGTACATCAGACAAAAAAGGGAAACATTTCTCTCCCCAAACTCCAGCAATCGGTCTCCTCACTTCCCAGATATTTTCAAACTGTTGTTAAAAGAAGAGAGGATGCTACGCAATAGTAGACATAACCTTTTTTAAGAGGTAAAGTCCCAACTTTTTTAAGAGGTGTTGCCAAGAACTAAATTCTAAGCTATGTTCTAAATTAGTTAATAGGTTTATAATGAATTGTCAAAAAGTTTCACTTTCATACATGTGTTCTATAATAGAGGGACGGTCCTACCAGGTAACATGGACAGAGTCCACATTCGCTCCATGCAGGCTTTACACTGGTGTCCCACAAGGCTCAGTACTGGGTCCTCTTCTTTTATAACTATACAGTCATTCGCTTGGTGAAATAATTTTCATACCACTGTTATGCTGATGATTCTTTTTTATAACTTCATAAATTCCATGAGTCACATCGACGTGATCAAATCACACGTCTGGTTGTAGATGTCACAGCAAAGTGACATTGACCACTGTTGTCAATTTCTATCCAAATGTCTGTTTTTAGTTTCAGTTTGATGCTGATTGACCAAGTAAAAACCAGATGATCATTTACTTTTGATATAAAAATCACATTCACACATCAGTAGAGAGGTTGAAAGGCCAAGATACTTCTGAGGAAGCCACACAATGCAGAGTAGCCAGCACTACCCCCAAGTGGACAAAAAAGAAACCTCACACCTGCTTTGTGCTGTAAGTAATTGTATATAGCTTCATTTGATCTCCATTTGTACCATCATATATTCCTGTGTTAATCATTTATATTGTACTATTTGATCATTTTCATGTTTTTGGCTCTAGTATGTATTTTACAGAAGATATATTTGTGATGATAGATTGCAAACATTGTCATAATAACACTTTTAATTGGGTAATATATAAAGAAAAAATTTAAAGTATTTTAGTCAAATCATGTGTCAGTTAAGGGTGAGTCTGAGAATCTGTTGATATGTTCCCATATCTGGTTCATAATCTACGTACTGCAGTGCATTGTGGGAGTGAGTTTGATGTTTAATATAATAACACATGCTTACAATTTTCTCCTGAATACTAAATATGAAAGAGCTTTTAGATTTTTAGTTTTAGAAGTAATTTTTTTGCAGGCTGCACAGCACTAAAGAGACTTTACAAAGGTTCATCTTACAACTCAGATTTGTGCCACAAGAGAGTGCCTTCAGCAAGACAGAAACTGAATGCTTCATTTAAGGGAGTCTTTCCATTTTTTCCCCACTACGATCCAAGCTGGAAACTTGTCCATTAATCTAATAATTCAACAAAGACAGTCTCTGAGTTTCTGGGATATTTGTCGTCATGTCTGGCAACCCTACTCAGATGAAGAGGTGAGAATCTGCAGATGACCCTGACTGACTGCACCATGCTCAGATGGTTGTGGTCCTACCAATGGAATGATTTCACTGTCACTTCTTAAGCATGCTGGTCATTCTGATACAGCAGAAACTTTTCAGTTCAGCTCCTGAAGTCCTGACCAATAGAAGAGCTCGCCTGACTGTATCTGCCTACAGTGAGAAGAAAAAATATTATGGTTCTCTCAGTACCACGGCTACTTGACATAAATAGACAGTTATGATAAAGCCACAGCACAGTGTGTGTTACAATAATACACAACCAAGGCCACAGTACACACACACACACACACACACACGCACGCACACACACACAGACAAACACACACACACACACACACCATCAGGAAGAATGGAACATGTGGGTGCTGGAATAGTGAAGGGAAGGAAGAGAGAGAGAGGGAGAGGGAAGAAAGACAAAGACTGAGAGACAGTGGGAGAAAGTGTGTGTGTGTGTGTGTGTGTGTGTGTGTGTGTGTGTGTGTGTGTGTGTGTGTGAGAGAGAGAGAGAGAGAGAGAGAGAGACCACACAGTGTAATTCCACCACACACTCCATGCCTGTTGAAAGTGATGGTCAGATGAGAAAAGCAGATGCCTCTGTTGAACACACACACACACACACACACAGCCAGGGAAGTAAGGGGCATCCACTGATGGAAAAAACTATTTGTGTGTGTGCGCGCATATGTGTGTGTTTGCATGTGTGTGTGTGTGTGTGTGTGTGTGTGTGTGCGTGTGTGTGTGTGTGTGTGTGTGTACAAAATGCTATTTTTATTATTTAATTAATTGATGTGTATTACATTTTTGATGTAATTAAACAATTAAATTATAGTTATGTTCTTATTGAGGTACCAGTCAAAGAGTCTTATTTCAATAATGTACAATTACTCACATTATTACATATAATAACAGAATAAAACATTCATAAATGAGCAAAAGCAGAAGAGCTATAAACAGTTCATATTAAATACAGTCTCAGAGTAAAAGGTAATGAACAGTCACAAGGTCAGTGTCACTGTGGTGGAACATCACTGTATCAGACTGTGCTGTAAGTAATGTATATGAAGATGTTTTGACTGTCCTGACTCATTTAAAAAATTAAAGATACAAATCAGCTGCTTTCTCCTGGAAAAGCCATCGTAGATCATTTAAGACACACTGCTTGACTTTAAGGACCACGATGCACCTTTACGAGAACATTTACACTGTTTACACCTGTGTTGTATTCATGTATCCATGAAGAAATGTTAGATGAACAGAACTGCAGATGATTCTAAAATCAGTCAAATATATGAAGTAGCTGGTTTGACATCATTAATATGAGTTGAACTGATTATTCTTTTATATTTGTCTATAAAACAAAGACAATAATATATGAATATGTGTGAAGATGCATGTATGTTACATTATTTTTAATAAAATGATGAAAATGTCTAAAATGAGTCACATGGATGTTTTGTGTGTTTAATGAATGAATGAATACTTTATTTGTCACATAGACACACATTGTAACACAGTCACAGGTGCTAGTGAAATGCTTTTTAAGATTGAAAATAACATAATTTAACACATTTTGGAAGAAAGAAGAAAACACATACCCCAGACTGTGCCATGTAAATTGGCGCAGTTTGAGAAGTGAAAAAAACACCTTTTTGGCATAAGCACACACACATTTAGCAAAGGGAGGTGGGAGGGAGGAGGGAGGATGGTGGGAAGGAGGGAGGATAGTCCAGCTCCAGCATCAGCCATCCGGTTAAAGTGACAATGTGAGTCTCATTGGCTACAGACACTGAAACACTTTACATTTCTTCTGGTAATTGTGAGACGGTCCCTAACACTGCAGCCACCAGAGTACAAACACAAAGCTAAGCGGCTGTATTCTGGCTTCATCACAACAAGTGTAGTTTAGTAAAGGTTGTGCTTGTAGTTTACTGTCTTCTTCCATTTCAGTACCAAACTATAATTGAATCTGTGTTTTGTTGGTGAGGAAAAGCACAATTCTGAATGTGCAAAAAGGCAACAATGTCATTATAAACCTCAGTTATTCACTTATTCGACTGAAAGTGTGCTTTTTGGCATTTTTGGTGAAATATTTTCAGTTGCGGAATATTTGGTGCATCACTATTAAATATTTTTATATTTTGCTCAAATGATTAAAATGCTTAATATGGTTAATACATGATTAAAAACGTTTGAACAGTAGTGTTATAATAACAATGTAACAACCACTTTATGAGGTTTATTAGTAGATTTAAGATGGTGTGTGTGTGTGTGAGTGAGTGTAATATATCTCTGGTTTTACAGCTAAACAAATTCCTTCTGACATGCTGCTAACAAGCTCACTAAAACACTGTGGCGTGTGTGTGTGTGTGTGTGTGTGTGTGTGTGTGTGTGTGTGTGTGTGTGTGTGTGTGTGGATAGCTTTCCACACATCATAGATTAAAGTGTTAAACTATCACTAACATCACTTCAGTGTCATACAGATTCACACACACATCCATGCATCTAAATATTTATCTGAATTAATATCATAATTTAAAATAATTGCATTATATAATTAGATGTTTGGACCCGAACTGCCATCACCAAAGTTATTAGTTAAGTTTCACTGATGGATTAAAGGACTCACATCCTGGAAAATTTTATAACATACAGTCCATATAGACCACAGGGCACCATATAGTCCTTAAAAACAATACAGTGTCCATAAAGTCTTTATAATGTCCATTTAAATCAACAAATGTCCATAGAGTCTATGTCCTGCCCATGTAGTGTTACTGTCCTATGTTTTCCTGTTTAACTTTTCTATATCACCTGAACACAGCAGATGTTCTTTACATTATATGAACATTTCATGACAAATGGACCAATAGAAATGCTTCAAAAATCACTGGATTAAAATCTTGTTACATTAACTTGCATTAAAAGTTGAGAAAGTTTTTTGAAGATACAAAGTGAACTTGTAATTAAAGCTGCAAACGTTTTCAAAAAGTTCAGGTTTGTGATGTCACACAGTCATGAAAGCAGTACAGCATCTACAGTGTCATTCACAGGCAGGCAGTTTAGTCCCGCCCAATTAGCTTACAACCATTTAGACCCGGCAATTTAGCCTGCAACAATTTAGCCCTGCCTATTTATCCTACAATAGTTTAGCCCCGCCCATTTAGGATACAACTGTGTAACCCCACTTATTTAGCCTACAACAGTTTAGCCCCGCCCATTTAGCATATATCAGTTTAACCCCCACCCATTCAACCAACAGCAGTTTAGCTCCACCATTTGGCTGAATGGAATGCATCAGTCTGGACTACACTGCCAATTAAACCAAAGCTAATTTACATACAGTATATCCGTCTTAAAGACACAGTGACAAAAATTACATGTTGACCTCACCTACCAAAATATTAGATATTAGCCCTTTAAATCACAGCTCTTCAAACTTCTCAGTCCCACTTGTGGAGACCCCCTGCTTTGAACATTTTCCCTAATCTAACCCACCTGGTTCAACTCATCAGCTAATTATCAGGTCCTTCACGAAGTGGGTCAGCGTTCCCTACATGGGGTCCTGAGACTAGTACTGAAAAACACAGGTTTTAAAGCTCAAAACATTTAGGAAAGTGCTGGGGTCAGTGTAGGCAGTGCATTAACAGTTCCCACCAGGCTGAACCAGGCTGCTGCTCTACAGTGCAGAATTACAGTGTTTTATGTCATTTCTGTATGGTAGAAACAGGCACACTGTGAAGTTATCAGCCTTTAAAGACTCTAAAAAGTGAAGTCATGAGCTGTGGTCCTGATATAGTGCTCCCAGCTGAATATCACATACAGCACCACTGCTCCAGTAGATCACCTGCCAACCAGAGATGTACTGATATGGTCCGATACAATAACGATTATTAACAGCAGAGTGTGGCAGATACCAATATCACACCAATTGAAACTATTTTAATGGAAATTATGTCAAATTTATCAGCAGCCACTGCAGGAAGTCTCAGAGAGTTCAGTAGAGGGCGCTGTTGGATCTAGAAGAAGATAGTCAAGCTAAAAATAGGACACAAATTAATCTGTTCCAAATAATTGTATGTTGAAATATCGAGCATGTTTACTAACAACTGAAATTATTAGGACAAGGTCTAGGATTAGATTTAGGCTTTTTCACACATGGTGGTGTGTTTTTTAATACTATGACTGTTTTCTACAATTAGATCCCAACTTACAGTATCGCAATATCTCAAGATATATGATATCGTTACTCAAGTATCATGATACATGCAGTATCATATCAACGGATATCTATCCAGTGTTCTAAATCTTGTAGTTTCATGTCTGTATATTCCAATCGTATGAATGGCGTTGCCTAGGCATGTTGCTCATAGTTTGCTCATGTTTCGCATTGTTCTCAGTATTGACACATGTTGAGACATGTTGAGATGTGTTTAGTTGCTCCTGGAGACCTTCTACATTAGATATTTGTTATAGTTTGATGCTGTAAATGACCATCTGGGTCTTACATCTCATTTTTTCTCATGCTATTTCTCCACTAGGAGACGTCTCTTGAGCCATCAACGAGCAATATTTGAGCAATAACATTGCCAGAAATATGATACTAACAGAAAGATAAATACTCACAATGACATACATAAGCAAAGACATAATCACAGTTAGTGTGTGAGGATAGCTGTGTTGTTTGTGGTTGTTTATTTGTGTGTGTGTGTGTGTGTGTGTGTGTGTGTGTGTGTGTGGTTAACACCAGTGTCGCTCTGTAGGGCTCTGTTGGGCCATTTTTTCCCACCGGCAACACACATATGCTGTCGATTTGCGTAGCTGCATAATTGATGGCAGTGCCACTACACTGGAGTCTGACGCAGAAGAAACTCTGAAACATTAAAGCGATAGTTCAGAGAAGAATCTAATCCCCCAGTTTCTCCCCCTCACACCAAATGTAGTGCATCAGGCAAGACATGTGTGCTTCTTCAGGCTTACAGTCTTACACTAAGACACTAATGTCGCTAACGAGTAAAGGAAGCCTCTACAGTGGGCATCTGCACTGCTTACTCTATTCATTCAAGGGCAGTTTACTCATCTTTATATTCTAAAAGATTTGTCAACATCACTTTTCCAGAACTTTTGACTGGTACTGTATTTCTCACGTATTTCTCAAATAAGTATTAAAAAATATTGTAAATGTAAGAAAGTTAAGGAACGGATGTCAACCAATCAATTAGCATACATAGACAAATAAATTGTGCTCAAATGTGCACCCTGGAGATGAATGAATGAACGTTACACTTATATAGCGCCTTTCTCAAGTCCAAGGATGCTTTACAATCAACACACTTCATTTACACACACTCAACAACACACACACACTGGTGAGAAGCAGCAGCCAGTCGCGCACAGCGTATTCTCAGCCGGAAGCGACCGTCCACCTGGAGGACTGCATCGAGCACTAGGGGGATCACCCAGGACAGAGTGCCAACCATATCTGGGCAAACATACATACATACATTCATACACAAACATACACATTCATACACACACTAGGGTCATTTTAGAGTAGCCAATACTGATCTCCATGTTTTTGGACTGTGGGAGGAAACCGGAGACCCTGGAGGAAACCCACGCAGACCCGAGGAGGACATGGAAACTCCGCTCAGATGCGGACTCGAACCCAAGACCTCAGTGCTGAGAGGCGAACGTGCTAACCACTAAGGCACCGTGCCGCCCGATGTCTTGGTTCTCATGCTATACAATTATACTGTTCTTCTTGATCAGAAGCATCAATTATGTCTCATGACATTGCTCTTGGAGACAACAACAAGCAACAAATGAGTGAAAACTTTTATTTGATTTTTTTTACAGTTTTATATTTGCATTGCATAACCTTATAATAAATGATATACATTTCTTGCAAGTCTCAGTTAAATCTCTGGAATGAGATGCATCACATCTCAAATGTTGGAGAAAGCAAAGCAAAGCTTCATTTATGTGTAATGACGACACTCAGCTGAGTTACGAGAAGGGATCTCGTGAGCTGCAGTAGCAGGGAAGACTGACTCCTACTGAAAGTTCTAATTGACAGGCCTCGAGCTGAACTTCTGGGCCCAGCGTTTCGAGAGTTAATCAGCATCAGCATCGTCCACTATTGACCCCTATCCGGTCCAGCTGTTATTATTTGAAATGGGCCGCTTTCCCCTCAGCGCTCGGGGCCGACTCACTGCTGTTGTTCCTTTAATAAGTGGAAAAATACAGGCTGGTGGAACCTCCTGTTGTGAGAAAGCAGTGAGACCACACTGATTTTATGGACAATAGCGTTCCCCTTTCTGATGCCTTTTAAAAAGCACCGCTCCATTTCTCCTCCTCAGGTGTTTTATGTGGATGTTTTTGCCAGGTATGATGGAGTTTGGTGGAGTTTGGTGGAGTGGGATTACTTCTACATTCCATAGATAAACATGTGTCTTCTGTGTCGCTCGCAGAATTAATAGAAATAAAGAAATAAAAGCAGCATGTACTCCAGCACTTGTTTCCTCTGGACTGGACTGGACTCACTAATTATTCAACTTGTGAATATTCAGTTTGACTGCAAGCTTTTAAAAAATAAACTCACACTTCTGAGAGCATTTCTGAGTGTCAAAAGCTCATAGAGTTGCTTATTAGAGAGGGATGGAGAGAAAGAGAGAGAGAGAGAGAGAGAGAGAGAGAGAGAGAGAGAGAGAGAGAGAGAGAGAGAGAGAGAGGAGATGTATTAAAGTCTGAATGTTTAGTTATTCTTATTTGGGAGCAGAGTCAGACTTTATCAGAAGAGCAA
>BRDA01028725.1:0-22500 GCA_036984385.1 Crenuchus spilurus | reverse complement strand
TTAACCCCTCTGTGGTCTTTGTATCAAATTGACCCATATTAACTGCTTATTTTTATTTTTAAAAATAAGGTGTAATGTTATGTAAATGAGGTCTATTGATAATGGTAATGAGTTGGAGTGTAGTTGACTAACAAGGTGAAACAGAATTGGGAGATCATTTTATTCAATATGCTTTACAACCATGAACAGTGGTTGTAGCGGGGGAAGAGAGCCTGCAGAGAGCCTGTGAAAATTTTCGTTGGTTTGGAAATTCTAGTGTTAACAGTATCAATAGGAAACTACAAAAACTACTAGAAAACAGTGAACTGAAAAAGTTTGAGTTTTATTAAATGTTCGAGTTAATAATATATTAATATTTAATAATGTACCAATATTTTACTAATAATTAATATTATAATTTTTTATTGGGCGGCACGGTGGCTTAGTGGTTAGCACGTTCGCCTCTCAGCGCTGAGGACTTGGATTCGAGTCCCCATGTGAGCGGAGTTACCATGTTCTCCCCGTGTCTGCGTGGGTGTCCTCCGGGGACTCCGGTTTCCTCCCACAGTCCAAAAACATGGAGATCAGGTGAATTGGCTACTCTAAATTGTGTTTGTGTGTGTACCCAGTGATGGACTGGCGCCCTGTCCTGGGCTTAGTTGAATTGTGTAATGGGACTAACCGCGACCCTGATAAGGATTGAGCGGGTGTGATAATGGATGGACAATTTTTTTTATTGTATTATTAATAATAATGATTACTAGTTATTCACTATATTCATATTCATATATATTCATATATTAATAGTAAAAGCATAAAGAGAGAGATGGAGGATAGAGGAAGAGAGATATGAAGGATGGAGAGAGAGATGGAGGATGAAGAAAGAGAAAGAGAATCTTGAATTGCACGCTCAAAAACAGACACAACACACACACACACACACACACACACACACAGAAATGTCCCTGTATTCTGATTTGATGTTTGTGTGTGTGACTGAACTGAGGCGTCTTTACTTTCTCATTGCACTGTTGGCCGGGTCGCCCACGGCAATGCTTCCAGCACAGTCTCAGAAGAGAGTGAGAGAGAAAGAGAGAGAGAGAGAGAGAGAGAGAGAGAGAGAGAGAGAGAGAGAGAGAAGCATCCTTTCTGAATTAAACATGAAGCACTCTGGCTCTTGTGCTTCACGAAATGCTATCAGTGCACACCGCTCTGTGTTTGAACTGCATCACTTACCTGCCTAACAGGTTTGCATGTGGGTGGAGTCACTTACCTGTACAGGTACATGGAGATGAAGAGCAGGATGAGGAGGAGCAGGACAGCATGGTGGGAGAGAAAGAAAAAGGAAAAATATCAGCTGTGTGCTGCCAATCACAAGTATGCATTAAAGGATCAGTATTTTTATATAAATGATATTAAAACTCTGGAGTCATCGTTCCAACTGGCAGGCACAAAACCAAAATTCCACAAAAACACTTTTATGACTCCGAGAGATATCATCCTGGAAACAAAACAAAACATACTCCGAAAACCTTAAAGGGTCTAGTTTTCAAAGGTATAATGGTTGAGTCTAAATATGTGTTTGGATATTTGTGAGAGGAGCTTAAATAAGCAGAGACACATTTTAGAGAATGCGTAGAGAATTTTTTCCCACAAAACAGACCTGTCATTCATATGATAATCACATGGTAATTCCAGACATTCCATTGGTAGATTACCGGCCGTGGAATGTGTGGAATGTGAATCTGAACAAAGAGCTCTCACCCTGAGTGTTCACACCTCTCTCATAAATATTTAATCTAGGAACCACTGAATGAGTGAAAACAGTGTCGCCTCACATTAGTTAAGCTTTAGAAATAAAACCACATACAATGCATAAAAACTGTAATGACCAGTGTGTAGCCTCCGTTTATTCAGTTCTGAGCTCTAAGGTCTTGACTAGAAATGTTTAGAGTGTTTTTCACAATATATCAGCACATCTGAAAATAGGTTTTTGGAAAGTCTAAGTTTAGAGCAGATTTAATCAGAATATAGATTTATGACACTTACTGTTTTGACACTGTTGTTGCTGAGTTTGTGCTGAACAAAAGCCTGTGTAACACTCTGGAAACAAATAATTTAGATGTGTGTAATTTGTAAAAAGTCAGGGCATGTCAGACTACATCAGAATGTCTGAAATAACTTCAGAGTCCTCTAAGTTAGAGTTACAATCAGCATTTTTATATGATCATAGCTGTTTCCTTACTTAGTAAGCTAGGCAGTGGAATGACTCAGAAACGTCCTGTATGAACTGTCACAGAAATGATCACATCCTGACCTCAGACTGTGTTGAGATGTTCAGTAAAGGCTCACAGACTTCAGTATATTGATTAAATACTGTATAATCTTTATATATGTACTGGGGGCAGCTGTGTTCCTGTGGTTAGGTAACCGGTCTTGTGACCTGAAGGCCTTATTCATAGCACCCAGGGAGCAGTTGGGGGTTAGGTGCCAAGCTCAAGGGCACTTCAGTCATGCTTTGTCAGTTCAGGGGATGGAACCAGCCTTGTGACCGGAAGGTTACTGGTTTGATTCTCTGAACTGGCGGTACATGACTGAAGTACCCTTCAGCTTGGCACCTAACCCCCAACTGTTCCCCAGGTGTTGTGGATAGAACTGCTCACTGCTTCAGACAAGTGTGCTCCCTGCCCCTAGTTTGTGTTTGCTAGTGTGTGTGTGGTGTGTGTGTGTGTGTGTTTCACTGCATTGATGGGTTAAATGTACAGGTTATTGTACATGCAGTACATTGGTTGATGTGTCACTTTCACTTATTTCCACACTTTAGTCCAGTCTAGACTACTTGTACACCTGTGCCAGTCAGGCATATGGGCACAGCTATGAATCATGTTGTGTCATGACTTGAGAAAAGTTTCAAATTGTCTATTTGTTTATTCATTTATATCATTTAATTGTTATAATGTAACCAACAGCTTGAATATAAGTGCTGAACATTTAATGTGGAACCAAAAATTCCAATAAGAAGATAACTTCAGCTTCATCCTGCTAAATTCCCACAGTTCTTCAGCAGTTTTATTGACAGCTCTGTGCTAAATGGTAAGGTATGGTTTATTGTCATTGCAACAAGTACAACGAAATTGCATAAGATTGAAAATAACAGCATTAACATTGGGAAAGATAGGAGATAAAAAAAAACATCCTCCCAGACTGTCCCATTGTAATTGGGGCAGTTTGAGAAGTGAAAAAACACCTTTTTTGCATAAGCACAAATACACACAGACATAGCCAAGTCATTGGGAGGGAGGATGGGGGGGTGGGTAAGGAGAGAGAGAAAGTCCAGCTTCAGCATCGGCCATCCGGGGCCATTCGGCACAGCAGCCATTACAGCGCTACCACAGATCCGTGTGCACTTGCATGGGGATAAAGCATCTGAAAAGGCGTTTGGTGAGGTTGGGGCAGTGGGTGAGCTGAAAAGCTGAGTGCCCTGTAGCAGTCAGACAGTCTGGTGATAACTTCCTAGACAGCCATTTTAAACGACTAAGTAGACAAAAAAATAATAAGGCTTACCTTGTTATGTCTTTATTAAAAATAACTCATCATGCTTTGGGGTTGGCCTTGGCCACCATATTGACCCTGGAACTGATTCATCTTGTGTGTTTTTAATGCTTTCAATTTAAATTTTATTTCCACTTATATTTTTCACAGAAATGTGTTGTTTTCTTGGTTGTGTGAATCTGTTGCTGCTGTTTTAAGTATCTGTAGTGTCCAAAATGAACTATAAAGGATCTTTTTATTAGAATAAACAATGTTTTTACTAAAGGTGCACCGCCGGTAGATCAGTGAACGCAGGACGCTTTACATTCACAGTGACCGTTCTCTTCTCCTCATGTAAATAAACCATAATATCATGATAAATGTGTGTGCTAATGAGCATACTCACTAATATTCCTTCTTATAAATTAAAAAATCTGCCCTGCAATGTTGAATGCAAGTGATAGTACGTCACACAGAGTCAGGAACCACATAATCAAGTCCATTCAGGTGCTGACCAACGTCTTTACTGATGGATACAACAGCGTGAGGAGTAGGTTATTACATAAACGTTAAAAAAGCGAGAATATTTGTGTAATATAGTGTTCTCTGGGCCGCAGTCCCATGCAGGGTGTGTCTGGATGTTCTCTGCAGTGGGTTTAATGTGTGTGTCAGGAGTGTGTTTGATCTGCTCAGCACTTTAGCCTGCCTGCCCCAGCTTGTCATCTCTGAAATCACCTTATAGAGCGACATGACACACAGCATTAGAAGCTCCTGGGTGTGGGCAGAATGGGGCTTGAATGCTTAACATCTGTGACAGAGCAGCTGTGTTAACCTGAGAAGCAGAATAGGCTCATTTTCAGTAAAATCATAACAAATAGGCTCTTTTTGTGTCGTTAATTCAATTGTAACAGTCAATGTGACTCACATACTACAAAACCAGCTCCACCCTTTATGTAGTGCATCTGTATTATTATTCATATTCATATTTTTTTATATAAAAAATGGCAATTCAAAGTCATTTAATTGTGAAATGGTGCATTAGTTCTTATATGTAATGTTGGTGATAAATCAGATTTTTGTATTACATTATATTTTATATATATATATATAGTACCAGTCACAAATTTGGACACATTCAGCGGTTTTTCATGATTTAAAAATGTTCTGCATTGTAGATTCATACTAAAGTCATCTAAACTATGAATAAACACATCTGTAATTATTTAATAAACAAAAACAGTGTTAAACAAACCAGAATATGTTTATATTTTACATTCTTCACAGTAGGCACCTGTTGCTTAGATGGCAGCTTTCTTGGCATTTTCTCAGTCAGCTTTATGAGGTAGTCACCTGGAATGGCTTTCAGTTAACAGCTGTGTCTTGTCAAGAGTTCATGACTTGCATTTCTTGCCTCTTAATGTGTTTGAGACATCAGTTGTGTGTCTATTTTGAAGTAAAATCTAAAACATGTTTTGGTTTGTTTAACACTTAAGTTTACTACATGATTCCACATGTGTTCACTCATAGTCAGCATGACTTCAGTGTTCATTTACAATGTAGGAACAAAAATTAAAACATTGACTGAGAAGTTGAGTCCAAACTTTTGACTGGTACTGTATATAACACCATGCACCAATTTATATTTCAAACCAAAATCTTCTCTAAACTGCTGTAAAAAATGTCTCAGACATCAGACAGTGTATTTATAACCACTTCATGTAAAAATTATCTGTCTGATGTCTGGTTCCTATCACCAGCCATACAACGCAACAGGCCACTGTGGTTCAGAGTATAAACTCATTGATTTTATAGGTTCATTCAATTATATCATATTCACTGTATATTTTCTATTTAAAGGAGAATTTCAAATCGTTGTTTGAAATGCTCCACTCTAAAGAATCTCAGATTTGTTTACGATGCTGGTGACAAGAAGCAGACGTCAAAATGCAAAACGCAAAAATATCAACTTTATTTACCATACTAATGAACCTACATCTGTCTTTATATGTAATGATGAAATACATAAAAAAATATTTTCTCAAAACAGCATCCTTGTAATAATGTTCTCCAAGGTTCCTTTTAGAGGTATTAAGATGTGTGGTTCCCATCACCAGACATACAACGCGACAGAAATGAATGTTGACAGATTTTCACTTCAAGTCAAACTGGCTCTTTTGGTTCAGTGTAAAAGTCCATGGGGCTTAAGAGGTTAAAGGTCAATCAGAACAAAGGAAAAGATTTGATGGACCATCTGAAAGCTATTCTAACAGTTTCTTCTGTGTTTTAAAGGCAACACATCAGTTTTGGCATCATTCTTCCATTGAATTTGCATGTCATGAATATTTGTCAAGTTCAAAAATGCACAAATTCAGCAGATTCAGCTGTTAGCGTGGCCTATTTTCCTCCAGGCGGGCCAGGAAAGGGTTAAGCGCATGGTGGCACGTCAATATGTAGGAGACAACCTTGCTTTAAATGAGACACTGCTGGTCGCACTAATGGGGAAATTGCACGGAGAGGAAGGACAAGCAATTATAATCTGGCGGAGGCCCCACCGGACAGAAAGTGATTTACGGGGGAAAGCTGGCGTTTTCTGCACTCGGCTAAACGCGCTGTCACTGCCGTCCAGATGTCAATCAAATTACCCCGCTATTTACAGTTGATTTGGCCGTGTCGTTTGCAATATTCTCCCTCCGTCCTGATGATTCGGGGGCAGTAGCTGTAGCTGGGGGGGCCACTGAGTGGGCAATATGAGTGTGTGTGTGAAATGTGGTGTGTTTTTGTCTCTGAGGAGTTTTGGCGGGGGGTTGGTGGGGTAAAAAGCAGAAGCCTCAGCAGCGATGCAAATCCAGCCCAAGGGAGAGAGCACTGGCTCTTTAATGGAGTTCAGGAAAACTCATTTTACACACACACTCAGTAGAGAATAATAATAATAAAACACACATGACTGCTGTACAGTGTGTGTGTGTGTGTGTGTGTGTGTGTGTGTGTGTGTGTGTGTGTGTGTGTGTGTGTCTGTATCTGACCAATACGCTAATATGCTTTCGGTCCTCCTCATGCCACCAAAACAGCCACTTACCAGCTGTGAGGCTAACAATACTAACAAACACACAAACTCAATAGTCACCTAAATAGCCTCAAAATGTCTCCAAGTCCAGACCTCATCCAGATCTTAATGAAGATATTGGAGTGTATGATTAAATGAATAAAACCTCACCACTTCAGACAGCAACAGGGCTGGTAGAAGACCTTCTTAGATCAGATTCCTCCATTTTTAGGACACTCATTGTCACTAAAATTGATTCTAGATCAGAACTTTATGCTTTAATGCTGCTTTCAAGACCTCCTCGCTAATTCCCACGTTGCTGCTGTGGAATTGTGTCTCTAGTATCTCTACTACATGCTCACCTGGTTTTAAAGAATACTATTGTGTAAAACTCAGAAGATAGCAGCAAGACAACATCACCACGAAAGGTAAAGAAGGGGTGGGGTTAAAGGACCACCCCCAGTTTGGAATGAACTCGGCCTGGGACGTTACAGATGCCACGTTTATTAATATCTGGATGAGTTTTGAGAGATTTTGAGATTTTTTTTTTTTACAAAAAGAACTAGGCTAATTAGGTGACTACTGAGTTCTAGTTTTGGTTAGCAATGTTAGCCTCACAGCTCCAGTTAAAAGAAGCAAAAATTTGGTCTCCAAACATGTCAGTTTACTGTTTCTGATGGTACAGTTGATTGAATAAAACTTTTTATTAAAGGCACAGTATGTAGTGTCCAGTAGTTAACATATCAAACTTTTTTTTTCACGGCAAGATGGCGGCGTGCAGTTGCGCAGCGGCTTCTCACGCTCCTGGCTACCCAGTTTTAGTATTTTTTATGTCTGTTCACGTCAGTTCTGATACTGAATTCACGCGCCCTAGGTGGCTGAGTTACAGCTGAACCGAACTCATTCAGATAAAAGACAGTTTAGCCACAGAAGCTACAGCAACTCTGGATAATAACGTTCAGGCCGAGCTGGGCAGACTACGGCTTCTCCGGACACCGGCCCGCAGGACTGGAACACAGGCCAGGAGGAGGAGACAAGACCGGCGGCAGAAGCGGGGCAGCATGCTAGCCAGGCTAAAGGCTAACACTAAAAACGTCCCCCAATTCCATCTCTTTTCCTCTCCATCGTCCGCTCTCTGGACAACAAGCTGGACCTCCTGCGTCTGAGGATGAATGTTTCTGAGGAGGAACTGTGCAGTGATTTGTCTCACAGAAACATGGCTGAACCAGAGCATGCTGGACTAGGCCTTCCAGCTCACCAGCCGGCAGCTCTTCTGAGCGGACCGTAACCAGCAGCCCGGGAAAACCAGAGGGGGCGGCTTAATAATCTACGTCAGTGAAGGTTGGTGTACAAACTGTTTTGGTAAACAGCCACTGTCTGAGACGAGCATAAGAATGTTCCGCCATCTTAACAAATAAACCAAAAAAACTTTATTCTTGCTTCTCCTCCGTGTATTTCTTCTTATTGAGGTTTTATTGACGTATATGTTTATTTCTTCTTCTTCTCCTGTTTTATGTCAGCCAACAGTAAAACAAAGCTACAGCGCCATCGAATTTGAGTGGCCAATTCGTCATTACAACACAAACGGTTTTTGCTAGCCTCGTTTGTCCTTTTTGAACTTCTGTAGAAACATGGCGATGCAACATGGCGGCCTCAGTCGGTGTTCAGCCCGCGACCAATGTAGATATAAACAGCTTATTCTAAGGTAAAATAATCAAATGACTTCTTAGTTTATAATGATTAGATGTGTTTTTAATCATTTTTATTAGTGATTATCTTAAATTCTGCTAAAAGATAACCTGAAATATTACATACTGTACCTTTAAATAATTAATAATAAATAATACAGTAAAACTATAGTAAACAAAATTCCTCCTTTAAGACACTGATCCAGCATTACAGACAGAACAAGTGGAAACAATGGAGAGAAAACGAGTCAACGAGCGTAACTGATGTGGTGTGATTTGATTTGGAGTGTGTGTAGACATGGGTGAGCCTCAGGCAGAGTGTGTGTTCACAGAGAGAGAGAGAGTGAGAGAGAGAGAGAGAGAGAGAGTTTTTAACATTAAAGTGAGCGGATTTTCATCTTACCTTTTAAATCTCCTCTAAAGAGACACTTAATTGGGATGAAAGAGAGAAAATAAGAAAAAAATCTGCTTCAAACGTGTGTGTGTGTGTGTGTGTGTGTGTCTTTAGAGTTACAAGTTTCTCTCCATCTTCTTTCTCTCATTCTCTTCCCCCCCCCTCTCTTAAGACTACCTAAAGTAACTCGACCTTGTCACTGAGTTATGTAGGGCCACACATATTACACAAAGGCCCCATCAGGCCCTTATTTTAAATGGTTGATATGGCTAATCTAATTTTAGGAAAACTGTTAGACTTGTTTCTGTTGGGGTGGAAGAGTCTAATGGCTGACGACAGATCACAACACCTTGGAGGTTTGAACACAAAATGTACCACCAGTTTTTAGACCTAAACTACTTGACTACTGCAAACCGGTTTTTGCTGGTCTTCCTATGTGAGCCATGAGGCCTCTGCAGCTGATCCAGAATGCAGCTGCTCGGCTGGTCTTCAGTCAGCCCAAGTTCTCTCACATCACTCCACTGCTGTATTCACCTCACTGGCTTCCTGTAGCTGCTCACATCAGATTCAAAACCTTGATGCTCGCCTACAAAATAAGAAATGGACCAGCCCCTCTCTACCTAATGATAATGGTCAAGTCTTGGGCCACACCTCAAACCCTTTGAGCTTCTAGTACAGCTTAGCTTAACCTGTCATCCTTCAAGACCTCCTAAATTGCCATTGATGCCAAAGGGGAATAACCCCAGCAAGTGGTAAAGGGCACCACAGTGGACCAGGACAAGTGCCTACAGAGTCCCTACCTTCCATCACCTCACAGTCCATGTCACCACGTCTCCCTAGTGTCATTCAATATTATATACATATATTTAACTTAGATATACAACTAAAATAACAACACTTACTCACAGTGTAGCTACTACTGCCAACATACTTTAACCAGTTCGAGTGTTTTTGGTGGGTCAACAAGTCTAATGATGTCAATGCTCTGCAGCATTAGCTTACATGTAGCATTTTAATATTTCAACCCTTTAAAAGCAGAATTCAGAGGAGTCAGTGCTGTTTCAAGAATAAATATACAACCCTGTTCACTCTTCCCATAGAGATAAACCTCCTAAACATGACCACACAACCCCCGTGGTATTATAAAGTCTTTCTGAGACGTAGTGAGAGAAGTATTGATGAACAAACACATACACCACCACACTACACAACACTGTATTTAAACTAATGTAACTCTGAAACAACACTGTTTTGCTCCATATGTATATACAGATGTCTCTATGAGAAACAAATGAGACAAAACAGAGACCTGCCAGGTAAACATAATAGGATGAGAAACATTCGAGCTCATATTGAGATTAAAGAGTAAAGATGAATGTCTCTGAGCAGTTTGAGACTATAATGAGACAATGGGGCTATCTGAGCATGAGGTGTCTATTGTTGCCCAGGAGAAACTACCGAGACCTTAAGGAGATCTCCGTTTTGGATTCGGCTGGATTAATATGAAAGCAGAGCTGAATATTCAGGATTAGGGAACGTTTGCTGGATCTGTAAATGAAAGTTAAGAGCAGCTGTAGTGAGTGGCACTGAGTGTGTTTCTGCACGGACCCCTGATGCCATTCCTGTCACGACAAGACCAGACACACACACACACAGTCACCACACCTCTGTCTCATCCCTCTTTCCTAACAGTCTGAGAAAGGGGGAGGGAGGGAGAGAGAGTGGGGTGTCTAACTTCTCCACTGAGACTTTAAAACCAATCTGTTGGTGACTGAAGTAAGCAGAGAGAGAGAGAGAGAGAGAGAGAGAGAGAGAGAGAGAGAGAGGGAGAGAGAGAGAGAAGTTCCTGTGGGCCGTGCAGTAATCAGTGTCTGAACGCTGGAAAATTACCTGAGCTGATTTCTGCTCCAATCTGTCTCCTCCACGCCTCCAGAGAGGGGGGACGACACTTACCAGCATCGCACACACACTCATAAATGCACACACACACACACACACGCACACTTTGTGATGATATCATGGCATGTGAAAACATCTTAAAGGAAGAGAGTTGATATAGTCCATCAATCAGGACATGTTTGGAGCCCAAATCTTGCTTCCTTAGTTTAGAAGTGGAATGGCAGCACTGCTAACACACACTAGAACTCAATAGTCACCTAAATAGCCCAGTCATTTTGGAAACGTACATCACGGAACCTCGTCCACATCTTAAAGAAGGTCTCACAGACTAGTGGGACTTGTTCAGGCCACAGTATGACTTCCTGTGAGCTTTAAAAAATAAAAACTTGTGTAGCAGAATGCCACATCAGCCATCTTAAGGCAGGAAAGTGATTTGATGCTAGCTTCTGGCTTTACAACACAGCAGCAGTGGTGGACAATAACGAAGTACATTTACTTGAGTACTGTATTTAAGTGCATTTTTGTAGTATTTTTACTTTACTTGAGTATTTATTTTTTGGTGAACTGAAGACAAATATTGTACTTTCAACTCCACTACATTTCTAGGAAGCTTGTTGTTACTCGTTCCTTTAGGCTCAGCATAGCTTTGAAGTCCACTGTTGCTGTTTTTCTTTACTGAAATGTAATTGGCCACACGCAATGCTCCTCACAAGAAAGGGAACCAATCACAGTCTCCACTCACACCTGGGATTTGGAATTACGCCATCGTGGATTTGAGCTGAGCTCCCGCTTTCATTCAAACAGAAATCAGCAATGGAGACGGAGAAAGTCAAGCAGAGAAACAGTTTGAAATAACCGTGAGAAATAAAATGTTGTCCTTTTAATCTGATTTATTTTATTGAGCTTGTCTTGTTGACAAAGTTATTGATTCAGGTATTAATTTAGATTAATCTGTTTTGTAAGCTTCTATGTTAAGTATGGTAGTTCTTAGTTACTAGTGTTACTGTTTGTGAGGAGAAAAGTCTCTC
The DNA here is from genome assembly GCA_036984385.1 of Crenuchus spilurus. NCBI lineage: Eukaryota > Metazoa > Chordata > Actinopteri > Characiformes > Crenuchidae > Crenuchus > Crenuchus spilurus. The sequence continues at coordinate 10,938 of BRDA01028725.1, read as the reverse complement.
CTGTTTTTTTTTAGTTATAAAATAGTTGTCCTATATTTTATTGCATTTTCATGCTGAAGTGTTACAGGTGGTGTAGACTTTTTGTTGCAGAGTGGTTCTACATGTCAGTACATCATCAGGTGGTTTCAGCAAGTTACAAGGTTCTGTAAAAGCACTCAAAACAATGCAGCAATGTACTGATATTAGAAAATATCATTTGCATTTTTGAATACTTGAGTATTTTTAAATACATACACTTTTAAATACTTAAGTATTTTCAAAAGTAAGTACTTCAGTACTTTAACTTGAGTAAACTTTTAACCGAGCAACTTTTACTTGTAGTTGAGTAAGATTTGACCACGAGTATCAATACTTTTACTTAAGTACTAGAGTTGAGTACTTTGTCCACCACTGCACAGTAGTACTCTCTAAAACTAGGTGAGCATGTAGTAGAGGGTTAGTTGATATCAGACAGCACTCTTTTGGATAACGAGGCACAACGTGAGGCGTCTCATAATTAGAAAAGAGGTATCAAATATTAGGAAAGTAGAGTCAGTTTTAGTGCATCATAAATATGGAGCAATTGGCTGGCTACTCTAACTGACCACCGAGGCAAGTCTCAGGTAATCGCAAACAAGCCTATTAGTGAACGGGGCTAAACAGAACCATATTTGTGGATAGAGGCCTGAAAGAAGCCATTTGTGGGAGGAGTTATGATCAAATATTGGTGGAGCTGTAAAGACACTGTTGTAGAGGGCAACTGAGAAGAATGGAGAGAACATGAGAGAACAGCTCAGAGAGAGAAAGAGGAGAAAGAACAGTAAGTGTAACTGGACTGGACCACAGTGACCACAGAGGATGTGTGACCCATTCTGAAGGAGGTCCAGGTTAGCGCGTGTGTGTGTGTGTGTGTGTGTGTGTGTGTGTGTGTGTGTGTGTGTGTGTGTGTGTGTGTGTGTGTTATTCTTTAGTCACTGCTCTGCTGGAAATGAGTGGAGGACACACACACACACACACACACACAAACAGTAGTGGACAGGGGTGGATGTTTTGTATGGCAGGAAATCCCTCAGATGTTTTCTGTACTCTCAGCGACAATCAAGAGTAAGAAAGACACAGAGAGAGAGAGAGAGAGAGAAGAAGAAGAAGAAGAAGAAGAAGAAGGAGAAGAAGATGGAGAGAAGAAAGAAAGAAGAGAGAAAAGAGAAAGAAGAAAAGAGAAAGAAGAAAAGAGAAAGAAGAAATACAAAGGGAAGAGAGAAGAAAAAAGAGAAGACAGAGCAGAGAGAAGAAAGCAAAGAGAGAAGAAAGAGAAAGAAAAAGAGAAGGAGAAAGAATAGAGAGAGAAGAAAGAGAGAGAAGAAGAAAGTGAGAGAGAATAGAGAGAAGAAAGAAAGAGAAGTGAGAAGAGAAAAAAGGAGAGAAAAGAGACTTTATTTCTACATATTTAAGCTGTATTAGTATCATTATAAGCACATTCAGTCCCCACAAAGAGTCACTATCCCTGTCTAACAGATCTGTCTGTCTGTCTGTCTGTCTGTGTCTGTCTGGTGACAATAGTCTCTTCTTCTTTAGATTTGTTGTAGATACATTATTGCCAAAGGGAACAGCTCTCTGTGTCTCTCACCCCCTCCCTTTCCTCACCACTGGTCAGGTCACAGTGACATCCTGACCCGTATCTGTGTGTGTTGGTCCAGTCAGTCCCTCCCAGTTTCCTCCCTCTCAGTGTCTGAACCTCACCTCACCCAGTTCATATACTAAAGGTGTCCTATTAAACACACTGATACAGAGTCAAACAGTGATAGGCCTGAGCTTCACACCATCTCTCCTGTGTGTGTGTGAGCAGCTTTACATCACACACTCCAGCACAGACACACACTGTGTGAAATAACGAAGAGGCTCTGTTAAAGCAGCGGTGGCTGAATTACCTTTTAACATCAGCCGCTGGTGATTTGTTACAGTAATCTGAGGCCGTATCCCGCAGAACTAAATCTAAACCTCTGTCCTGATGCTCCTCACAGACGCAATAATGCTGTCGCAGGCAAAAACACAAAACGCCACAGAATACTACAGTCACGCAGGTAAAACAGGCTCAATACTGTACACGTTGTCCTGGTTTACAAGCAATAACTGCAGTCACAATGTTTACATGATCACTTTCCTACCTCTCAATAGCATTTAGATCAGGGGTGTCAAACTCCAGGTCTAGTGGGCCAGATTCCTGCACAATTTGGTGATCTTCAGCAGGTAATGACCAGGTTTAACTGTAACAGCAATCAGTGCTGGACACCAACCCTTCAGAACTGGAGTTTGACACCCCTTACAGGCTATTTGTGTTACTGTACCTTTAAGAACTGTTGTGACATCACAACCATGACGGGGCATAAAAATGATAACTGGCACTAGATTTGTCCCATACGTGTGAGAGGTATAAGTGCACTGTATGGTCTCTTTAATGCCACCAGCAGCCATAGCAGCATGCACATCTACCCAAGTCAAGCAGGTCTGGGTCTGGTTAGTGACTGGATGGGAGACATCCAAGAAAAAGCGTGTGTGTGCTGGACAACAGGAGGCACTGTTCCTGCGTTCCATGTGGATCCCAATGACCCAGTGAAGTGATGCTGTACTGTAGAAATGTCCTGAGGTCGGCTCATTTCTTCTAAAAGAGTAGAGGCATTACCTCAAAGGCCAGTTTCTCAAAGTGCTCAGATGTGGGTGTCTGAATAGACTGTGTATGACACAGCGACAGGTGCAGTGCGAATGCGGAGGTCACACTGGTCAACGATTGTGCACGTTCACTTTCAGTGTGCTCACTAAACTACAGTGTCAAAACAAAACCAACCAAATGTAGACAATGTAACTAAAAGACGTACCCTGGTACAGACTTATGAGGCATGGAAACACCCTTAATATCACCAAAAGTGACTGTAACGGTTATCCTAAAACTGTGGCGATGTCTAAGCTTCAGAGCTTATGTAGCTGGAGCTGTAGACTGTGGTCTTACCCCACAGCCTTTCCATGGCCCTGCGGACCCCGACTGCTCTTCAGATTCCATTTCCCTTCATTATTACCACCATAAATATCGCTACTCCTGCACTTTACGGCTCAGTTTATCGTCCTCTGTTATTCATTGTGGAGGAATTATGAATTCCCTGTTTAAAGTGCTCGTAGACGCTCCGTTACCAAACGGATTGTATTTATTTATTTGTGTGTGTGTGTGTGTGTCTGTGTTGTGTTTTATTTCTAAGTGTGAAGATGCCATGTGTGTGTGTGTGTGTGTCGGCTCTGAAAGCAGGGTGACTCAGGGCAGTAAAGGCAAGGTGAACGAAAGCAGATGTTGGTGTAATTGGGGGGCTTTTCTCTGTGAGCCGTGTGAAGAGGAGGTGATGAGATCACCTGCGTTTGAAGGTCTTCCAGGATGCCAGTGATAGAGTTCCTTAAAAGTTGGGAGAAAAATGTACCGGACGGTCACTGGGTCAGGCTTCCCTGCCACTGAAGTGGAGCCCTAAAGTCTTTAGTACCTCCAGTTAGAAAGCTGTTGTGTTGTAATGAATTTAGGGAACCATTCTACTATGTTCTTGTAGAGTTGTTCTAGCATCTTTATTCATTACTGCTATTTTACTGAACTCTATCAAACAAATATTTTACTAGCGGGGTGATATCATGATTAACAAAGTGGATCATCCAAGCTGTTGAACTGCAGCTGTGCTGACCCTTACAAATTTCCCAGATGTGGGAATTTCTCTTTGTGGGGGTCTGTGTTTGCACTTTATGATGGATGCCATGACCTGCTGGTTTGGGATCCGGTCTTGTTACCAGGTTGGTGGTTTGAACCCCTGGCAGGTCATGGCTGAAGTGCCCTTGAGCAAGGCTATTAACCCCCAACTGCTCCCTGGGTGCCATGGATAGGGCTGCCTACTGCTTTGCGTTCTCACTGCCCTCTACTGTGTTCACCAGTGTCTCGCTGCACTGATGGGTTAAATACAGAGGCCAAATCGTCTTTACTGTCTCACTTCAGCAGCAGGAAACCATGGGAGATGGCTAGATGAGTGCCGGTTTCTACTCCAACAGCAGCAGATAGTAGTCATCAGACATGAACACCAGTCTTTTAGGTAAAGACGCAAATGGGACACCCTGTATTAGAGATGCACCAATATGGCATTGTCAAGTTTGATAATTAACAACTGCTTGTGATTGATACTGATATCATTTTCATTATTTAAACAATTTGGATGTAAATAATTCAAAGTATGAAACAAGAAGCGCGTGTATGTAATTTGGACCTTGGAGGATGAGCTTGTTTGAGACTGTATGAGGTGGAATAAAAGTTTTGGAGTTTAAGAGGTTAAGAATGTTGCAAAATCTCAGCCATGACAGAGTGTCGTTCATATTGGTCGGAGCATTTAGGATTTGTTTTTAAATCGTTTTGGAGGCTTTTAGTTTTATGTTTATTGGTCTCTTTTGTTTCTGGTCTTGTATGGTTCAAATAACTGACCGGGGGTATTGCATGGAAGGCTACAGAGTGGACAGGCTCACCTTTAAGGACTTTAGTGCCTTGAGCAAGGCACCTAACCCCAAAGTGTTCCTGGGCACTGTGGATAGGGCTGCCCACCGCTTCGGGGACATGTTGTGTATTCACTAGTGTGTGTGTTTTATTACACACATGGATTAAATGTGGAGGTAACATTCCATTGTGTGCAATCAAATTGACAAAAAGTTGAATCTAATCTAAATAAATAAATAAATAAGCAGAAAGAATTCCTCATATTGAGATGAGATGACACAAATGAGAGAGGGATGAGTGAACAGAAGAGAAGTAAAGGAGGACAAGAGGTGGAGAGACTCGGGGGAATGTGTCAAAACCTGCAGCGACTCCAAACACCCCGACACACACACTCCACCCTCCACAACTCCGTCTGAGCATGTACGGCGGTCACACACTCACACACACTCTCTAATATGTAAAGGTTTAGAGCAGACCAGTGTCCCCACAAAGACATAAATGCAAATAGGATAAATCTTGTATCAATAAGTGTGATTGTGATTGTAAAAATATCTCATTACCATAAATAAACAAAAACGATTGTGAGCTATTCTGAAAAATAAAGTTTGGTTCTAGATGTTCGGCCACTACACTGATTTGTTCAGCTGGTTAAACATAACGAAGTATTGATTAGCCAAGTCAGGATGATACCTGATTGATACCTGATGAAAACTACAAATACTACAGTGGCATGAGAAGGTTTGGAAAGGGTTAAACCATCACAATCACATACAGAACATCACTGTGTATTAGATTTATTTATGTTAATATATAGTCCAAGATTAGTGAGTAAATAAACAGTGCACATGCCTAATCTTAACTGATCCTTAACCTAACCCTACCGTACCCTAATCCTACCTTTGCCAGAACCCCAACCTTACCCTAGGCATGCCCTAACCCTAAACCTACCCTAATTCTGAACCTAACCTTACCCTAACCCTCATCTTAAAATTGTATGATTTCCTTTAACAGCACAAAATTGAGGTCCCCACAATGAAGAAAGGTCCCAACAATGTGAGTGTTTAAACAGGCTTTGGTCCCCACACAGTGGCATAAACCTGCAGCACACACACTCAAAGAGTGAGGAATGTGAGGAGGAGTAGAACTCAGTCACTCAGTGGCATCCCGTCTCACCTACCAAACCTCACAACACTGACTGTATGTGTGTGTGTGTGTGTGTGTGTGTGTGTGTGTGTGTGTGGTGGGGGGCTGAAGTTAAAGTGAGTAAAAATGTCATGCGGAAAAAAAAGCCTCGCAAATTATGCAGATTTTCACTTTGACATTCAGTGCTGACGTTCGGCCGTCCACACCAGCTTCACTGCCCTTGCGAGTGTGTGTGTGAGTGTGTGCGAGAGAGTGTGTCTGTGGCCGGTGCTAACGGGCTTTCTCCTGGCTGTCTGTGTGAGCTGTAATAACGGGTCTGCGGAGCTTTAACTCGGCCTTTTAGCGCATCAACACTCAGGTGGGAGTGAGAGAGGAGTTAAGAGCAGTAATGGGCTCACACTGACACACATACAGAGAGAGAGAGAGAGAGAGAGAGAGAGAGAGAGAGACAGAGAGAGAGAGAGAACTACTGAGTCTCTGTAAATGAGTGAAGAAGAGGGCAAGAGAGGACACGTATCAGGTAGGAAGGTAGGCAGGTAGGTAGGTAGATAGATAATAGGTGAAATTTACACTGAGGACGCTGGGGGTGTCCACTTGTTCACCACTTTGCATCGTGCTAATCGAGATCAGGCCCACTTTAAGGTCGCTTCCTGTAACTCTAATTAAAGTCACAGCTGTTGTCATCATCACTCGCTCTTAAAGGGTGGATAAGCTCTCCTGCTGCTCAGAACAAATCCCGTTTTGGCGCAGTGATCCTTCCTGCTTTAAAGAAACACATTCCGGCAATTTCATTAAGAGGAGGGGTCATTTAGCGGGTCATCATTCAGACGAGGTGACAGAGGCGCCCGGGCCATTCTTTCAGTCAACATAGCGACACTCAGGAATGTCTCAGAAATGTCACCGTCTACCCTGAAGACAAGCCGAGGTTTAACCTTCTAAAGTACACTTATTACACTCCTATTACTTAGTTAGTAGGTTCACATGTAAATTATATTAATACAATTGAGTACATACTTAAATTCTTTAGTTTAAGCATGGTTCTATGTACAACACCGTTCCAAAGCCCAGACCCATTCATCACATTAATTATTGTTATTCAACAATAACTTTTACAAGGTGACAGGTTCAGCCTTTCCTGTCACTGGGGCGGTGTTCCTCAAGGTTACGTCTTCGGCACACTTTAGTTTGTGATCATTACTGTATCAGGTTGTGTTATAATGAATGTATGTGACTCCAGACTCCAGAAAAGTTAATGTAGAAGCTTTAACATGGACTGTTGGGTCTTAAGGACTAAGGGGGACCTCTTAGAGGACATTTACAATGTTTGGACCTCTGCTCTAACTTTGATTTGGATGGTTTTGGGTGTAAAACTCTGTTTTATAAAAAGTATTTTGGGGAACTGTGATATGTTACAAAATAGTATTAAATGTTATAAAGTAATAAAGTATATCTATGAATTTTACAGATGCTCTGAGTTTTCAGGTCTGATAAAATAACAAATAATTGACTGATTGTGGATGATACTGATATCATACCTGTAATTTAAACTATTTCAGTGTCATGTTACGTTCATGCTACATTACAGAACCAGCAACAATCACAGAGTGGCCAACAGAGGGCCCTATGGGTTCTAAAAGAAGGAAAGTTACCCAGCACACAAGTCAAAAATCAAAAATAAAATTATCCATCATTTAATACACAACCATTTTTTTTTCCATTTGTCGAACAGTACATCATGTCTCAGGCCGTGAAACAAATATTTGCTTTGTGAATAAAATATCCTTTAATAAGAAAATATTGTTAACTTCTTAAAAAACTTGATCAGCAGATCTGACATCTTCCTTCCATTCAGAGCTTCAAGACTTTCTTCTATTCTAAGATCCACAGTAAAAGGGAGGAGTCGTATGAAAGCTAAAACCCTCTTCTTTCTACTTAACTTGTTCATTTCTGACTATTTGAGCTGCGGATTAAAAATTCTGTTTCAAATAAAGCAAATTCACTTACAATAAGTGTTGATTTGCTGATGTTTCAATCCCAAACAAATAGAAACAAATCTGAGTTGTAAGATAAAAGTACATAAAGTCCCATTAGTGTTGCGCAGCCCAAAACAATATATGCCTGGAACTATACATCTAAAAGCTTTTACATTTTTGTTTAAGAATAAGTGAAACATCAACATTTATTTATTTCATTTCGCTGCTGTATAAAATACTAAGATTTAAGTTTGGAAAATCCTATAAAATATAGTTTTAAGAGTGAACTCTTCTGAACAAATCTCTCTGCTTTTTTCTCGAAGCTACCCGTGAGAAATAATTAGACTGAATGTAAGAAGAGGGGTTTGAAGGAGTGTACAGCATTGGTGGGGGGTGATGTAGGAGGGTTAATAAGGCGGACTGGCGGGAGAGCAGGAGCCACATTAAAACGCGCTTTATTAAAGTGACCTGAGGTGTGCCTCAAGGTCCCGTTCTAGGAACCGTGTGTTTTCCCTGGGGACAAGCCCAGAGGAGCAGAGCCCAGGAGCAGGAATGTGGACAGGCTGCGAGGACGGCAGCAAAAACAAACCTCACACAGAGAAAGAGAGAGAGAGAGGTTTAGAGCAACACAGTCACTAAGCCAGAGCTTGTTGTTGAGCCCAGGTGCCGCGAGGTCGCTTTTTCACAGGAGAAAAAAAACAGGCCCTCCGTGTCTTCCATCTTCACCTTGCCAGAACACTTATGTAATAAAATGAAAGTACATGAGTGAAACAAATCACCTTTTTTAACAAAAAAGAAAAACAATTACTCCACAGGAAACTCTGCTCACCTTCCCAGTCTGTTAACGGCTCCATGCTTCTCCTGACTTGGCTTACGGCTCTACAGACAACGCTGTAATTATTTTTCCTGCTATTGTAAACATGTCACCTCTCGCGTCTCTAGTTTTAACCCTGAGATACATTCCTCACATCATCAGCAACCCCTGAATTCATTTATCTTACCCTAAAAAACATTCAAACAAAACATCTCATTCTTTAAAGCAATGCTGTAGTGGATACAGTAATACATACGTTATGATACAATATATTGTGAATGAATGAATGTTCATTTCTAATACACAAAGATACTTTACCATCAACACACTCCTTTTACAACTCAACCACATACTCCGGTGAAGTGGCAACCATTCACACACAGCGTCTCAACCGGAAGCCACTATCCACCTGCAGGACTGTATCAAGCACTAGGGGTATCACCCAGTGCCAACCATATATGGACATACACACATACATTCATTATCACACACACCAGGGTCATTTGGAGCTAGTCCACCTGATCTCCATGTTTTGGACTGTGGGAGGAAACCCACGCAAACATGGGGAGAACATGGAAACTCCACCCAGATGGGAACTCAAACCCAAGACCAAGAGGCAAACGTGCCAACCACTGCCATACTTTCCCATTTTTTTCTGCTATGGGGTTGTAATATTTTAAATTCAAAAACACATTTTCAGATCATTTTACAAAAAAATAAAAAATTACCAAAACAATCAACATTTTGTAGTTATTTCATGTAGCCGTTGTATAAAAACACTAAGATTGGGATTAACAATTCTTAAATGCATCACCTGCATCACCTCCATCCCCTGTTCTTTTAGGCTCCGCCCTTTATCTTAGCAAACTGATCAGACTCCAGTAAAAATGTGATGTGGTTTCTGTTTGATATGCTGCTGGACTAATTCAGACATGGCTGCTCGAGTTTTAAGCTTAGCTGCATCTCAGAAGCAAATTATCTGCCTTCAAACACTCCATCCTTTCTCCATGTTAACCTTTCAAACATCCACCCTCCGAAATCACATTTCACATTTTTCTGACCCTCTGTTCGGTCCTGTGTCTCGTCGGGCCACTCCCAAAGACGCTGCCTCATGCTCTGAGCTGGGGACTTCCCCACCGAAACGTGCCAAGTGTTTCTGAAAGTCTGGCCTACAGAGCGAGCCCTGGCCCAGAGATATCCATCTGAGACGACAAGCCTGTCGCCCACACACACACACACACACACACACACACACACACACATGAGACAGCGGAGGCAGGAATTTGATCAGACACAGGCTGCGTTCAGAACAAGGCAATTGCTCAATTCAGATATGTTGGTCCGGTCTGTTCATACTTGTGTATATGTGGCTTCAGGCTATGTTCACATTACAAGGAGAAATGACATCACTTTGTTCCTAAATTGGACTTTTTACACAATTCTGATAATCAAGCACTATGTGATCACACAAACTGGAGATCCAAGTCACTTGAGTTAAATTCACACTTGATTTGATTTTCTGAAACAACAAGGTGCCCTTGAGCAAGGCACCCAACCCCATCGACTCTGTGGGTACTATGGATAGGGCTACCCACTACTCAGGCCAAGTGTTCACACTGTCCCTTAGTGTGTGTTTGTGTGTTTCAGTGCGTAGATTAGTTAAATGTGAGGTCAAATACACTGCAAGCGCAGTACTCTGAATCACTTTCACTTCCCTTTCATGAATTCATTAATATGCCTTGTTACTCAATTCAGATCAAACTGAACTGCTTCACATCATACGACTGTCGCAAATTCTTCTATAAGTGAATTTTTCTGTCTATGTGTGAAACAAATTTGAATCTGTGTTGAATCATTTGATCCACTTTGGTCACATCCATATGAATAGGTTTTGTTATTCAAATCAGATCCAAACTTCGTGGTACTTAAAGTTAGCAAAGATCAGTTTTTTTGTTTGTTTTTTTGTTTTTTGTTTTTTACCTAGAAATGAATATTTTCAATCGAAGACAAAAATAGATTTTTTTCAAATAGGATTTTTAAATATTTATATATATATATATATATATTTATTTATATCAAGCTACTACACTGGGTAAAACTGGGACCTTGGGAATGTAATTTCGTTCCACCTCATGTACTACATGTGATGCAAATGACAATAAAGTCTCCTTGAATCCTTGAACAAGTAAGGGGCCCCGTGTGGCTCAGCAGACTGAGTGGTTTCAAATGCATTGAATTTGGTGAATTTTTCCAGAAGTAACCAGGATATTTGGGTGACTATTGAGCAGTGGCGGATGCTGGTCTTTCAAGGAGGGGAAGCTCAATTCTGGCCTACATCATAAAATGTGTCGATTTATTTATATGTAAATTCTACCCTCCATTCCTTTTCAAGAAAATGATCTGTGACCCTGTCGTACCAACAAGGCGTCTTTTTCCAGGGACTTGACTAGTGTCCTCTCAATGGCCAGCAGAGCTAGGCTGCTTAAATGGCCTTGGCTCATGGTGTTGTGGGTGTAAGACTTGAG
>BRDA01028719.1:2712-13947 GCA_036984385.1 Crenuchus spilurus | reverse complement strand
ATTGAGGTTGTTTATGGACTAATATCTCCTATTCTAGTGATTAATAGTGTTTATTGAGATTGTTTATGGACTAATATCTCATATTCTAGTGATTACTAGTGTTTATTGAGGTTGTATATAGACTAATATCTCCTATTTTAGTGATTAATAGTGTTTATTGAGGCTGTTTATGGACTAATATCTCCTATTCTAGTGATTAATAGTGTTTATTGAGGTTGTTTATGGACTAATATCTCCTATTCTAGTGATTAATAGTGTTTATTGAGGTTGTTTATGGACTAATATCTCCTATTCTAGTGATTAATAGTGTTTATTGAGGTTGTTTGTGGAATAATATCTCCTGTTCAGTATTGCTACATCCCATGATGTGTTGCGCAGGCTATGTGCACTGTCAGCAGTGAGTAAACAGTTAAAGCCCTTAATCTCACTGGAGACACCAAAACTGAACTACAAACAGTGACACTGTCCTACCTCACCTTTATTCCGCACTTGTCTCCAAACGGCAAAAAAAAAAAGAATTTTGTTCTGAACTGTTGTTTTTCTTCTAAACCCAAACTTTTGACTGATAGTGTAAATTCAGTGAAAGACAAAATACAAGTGTTGATGTATTTGAATCTTGTGGAAATTATTTATTCTTGAGTCAGATCTGTTCAGCGCTTGACTTTTTTTCGCTTGAGTGGTTTTGAGTTCATTCTTTCCAGTAAAGCATTACACGCACTGCTCACGTTCTTCTAAACTATTTAGATTATTTGATTGATTCGCAGAGAAGGAACTACAGTTAGCAGTGGAAGACATCATTTGTTTATGAAATCGGCCAGAAGTCAGAGATGCCCTTAAACACTACCTCAGCTTCCTGGAACAACGTCCTGAGACAGTTACGGTAGGTCCTGTTGAAAGGTCAGTCCATGCAGAGATAACATTAGCCCCAAATGGGCCTAAGCAAACAGGATTGACCCATTTCATCTCTTACAGGACCTCCAGCCTGGCCAATCACTTAATCTGATTAATTCATAATGAACAATTATATTAATCCACAAAGATCCTTCTTTTAATGAGGCCAACTAAGCCAAGATAATGAACCTGCATCATTGATTCTTGGTGCAGTCATTCAAAGACAGTAGGAGCCTCAAAGCAATGCAGATGTCTGCATGAGGTTGATTGAATGATAGGTTTGGGATAAAAGAGATTGAGGGGTTGAAGCAGTGATGGAGTGAGTTTGAATAGATTGTCACATCAGTCCTCATTAAGATAATTTGGCCACACCCATAAAATATGTGATTGCTGATACAGAGATGTTGAGGTACATGCACATTGAGATGCTTGCACAGAAAATAGACACATTGCGCAGTGATAAATGCTTGCTTAGGACAAACGAAAGCTATCTCTCCATGTGTTTATCACACATACACTCTCTCACACACACACACCAGCATACTTCTGGTCTTGTGAAAACAGTCTGATTACCCTGAAACACAGCATTGTCTTCTGTGTCTAATTTTTCTTAGAAAGGCCTAAGGGGTTAGCAGGGCAAAACACTCTCACGCTTGTTGAACATGGCAACTGAAGACAAGAGAAAGCTGCAGAGAAAGGGCTTCAGCAACAATGAGGCTTCATTCTTGAGTAGACACTTTTGAGGGAATTTCCATTTTTCAGGGGTCCAAACACTAAAATGTGCCATTTATTATTATTGCTTTTCCCTACCATTGAATTTTATTATGTTTGTACTGTCCTAGCCTTTGTAAGGTATGTTTACATAGGTGGAGAGCAGGCCCGACTTTATGGCCCTGATAAGGTTTATGATTGAAAGCTGCTTTCATCACGGCAAATGAAAAGAGAAGCATGTGCAGATAATGTCTCAGATCGGATCATGTGCCTACTGTCCATACATATGTGAGACCAGGGGTGCCCAGGCCAGGTCCTGGAGATCTACTGCTTTGCTGCTTCAAACTTAATCTAACACACCTGAGGCAGGTAATAAAGGCATTCAGCATCATCTGAATATTGGAGGTGTATTGGATCTGAACTCACCAGGTTGGTGGATCTCCGGGATCATGACTGGGCATCCCTGTGTTAGGCTTTCAAGATTGATAAATGTACTAGTGCATGTCAAAAAATTAGTGAAACGTTAATTGTTATTCGTAATCAATTAATAAAACTAATATTTTATATTCATCACATGTAGAGACATACTTTAAGCATTGTTTTGTTTTACTGTTGATCATTATATGGATTATAGCTCATGAAAATCAGATTCTCACATTTTTGAATATTTTATTTCAAAATTTATTAAATTGCAATTCAAACAGTATCAACATTAAAAAAGGAAACATGTCACTTTATATATAATAAATATAAAATATATGACAGTTTAAAGTTAAATTATGAACATAAATGAACTTTTTGGAGATGCATTGCTACGTATGACCTTCGTAACTTCCTGGACTTTCACTAATTTACTTATGTATTCTGTGTTAATGAGTTTCTGAAGTTATGTAATTCAATTTGCGTCAATTTAGGGTGTCTGCAGTGCTGACATTATTAAATCTGAAAAATAAATGAGCCCACCTCCCAAAAAAAGGGAGGGAAAAAAACGTGTACACAGTGGATGGAGTGTAGTGGCTCGTGTCTGCGGATGTTTTGCAGTCGAGGAATGCGGGAGCGAAACACATCTGAAAGTGGTTATGCTCCCCGGCAGCCCCCGTAAACATCAGCGCTCCTGCTAACTCTGCAGGATTTGTTTACTACAGTGGTGCTGCTTTCTAGGGCTGTTATCTGCCTCTGTTATTTAAAGCTCAAATACTGAACATGGATGTCACAGAGGATGCCAGTAAAGGCTGCAGTATGAGTGAATGTCAGGATCTAAAACTTCATAATTAAAGACATTGAGTCCGGTGTTATAATACAGTTTTATATATACAGTATATAATCATTTATAATATCATTTTAGAATTGACGTTTGAGTTTTACATGATTTTAAAGCCTGGGGGACTCAGGACTCTGGTTCCTGCATATTTAAGTTAATCTTGTACCTTTGGGCCAGTGACATGCATGTATAAAGTATGTGTTATGAAAACTTTCCCAAAGGCTAATAAAATGTGTATTTTACTAGTATTTCTCTTCTTTCCATGTAAAGTGGGTGGTCCGTATAGATAGCTTTCCCAGTGAGGCTGCCATGGCCTGGTGGTTAGGGACAGCTCCAAATTCTGGTCTTGTAACTGTCCGGTCTCCGGTTCAATCCCTGGGAAGGTCATGACTAAAGTCCCCATGAGCAATGCACCTAACTCCCAACTGCTCACTGGGCACAGTGAATAGGGCTGCCCACCGCTTCAGACACATGTTCTCACAGCCTAGTGTGTTCACTAGTGTGTGTTTCACTGCATGGATGGCTTAAATCCGGAGGCCAAATTCCATTGTGTGCAAATTACATTGGCAAAAAGCGGAGTCTAATATAACCAATGAAAATACTGCCCTACACAGCCTTTCAGTGTGATCAGCCTTCTGTTTTTGTACTTTCATACATCTTATTTAAATACATTCACCAGTGTTTAAATTAAGTTTTTACAGCATCAAACATCCAAAACATTGTATTTTACACTGATATCTACAAAATGTTTTAGATTTGTGGCAAATGTTGGACTTCAGTGCTTCATTTTGTTTGGAATATTAAAATGACACCCACAGCACTCTGGCATAAGTCTGATAAACAGATTGTTTATTTTTTATCATATTATAATGTAATTTTATTTACATTTGCTAGAAATTTTACATAAAACTAAAGTTTAGTTTTACATAAAAAAATCTACATTACCAGGTAAACTGTCATATTTCGTAATCATTACATGTGAAGTGACATTTCAAGCCTTTTTGTGTTTTACACAGTAAATCTGCCAGTGTTAAATCAACACTATTAGAGTTAAATTAACACTGGGAGTGTTACATTTTGACACCCTCAGTGTTAATTTAACTCTAACAGTGTTGATTTAACACTGGCAAATTTACTGTGTACTGTTTTGCTTATAGCTAATGAAAATGCAAAATCCAATCAAACATTTAATTTTCAGTTTGAGTGCATTACTATACAAAGAGTATCAACATTTAAAAAAAAAGCTTGAAATGTGTCACTTTATGTGTAATGAATATAAAAAATTTTTAACTTTTTTAATTCATTTATGAACAGAAATGAACTTTTTTCATGATATTCTAATTTTAGGAGTTGCATCTATGCTCTGTTAAATGTAATAAATTACCATTTTAAATGGTAGCTGCTGTTTACATGGTGGGAATACTTCATCATAGCTGGATTATATTTTTTAAACATTTATTTTTATATAAAGTTACATAAACACAGCAACATGTTTCCTTCTACAAAGATACAAAGACGGAGATATAAGTTTATGTTTCAGATGTGGTTATTGGTGGAAGCTTACTTCAGTGATAGATGTACATTCTAGATGTTTCCCTCGCTGTCCTCATCACACATAACACATGTTTCAGTGGAGTGTCTGCCTGCTGCTGATGCTTGCGTGCATCTTTCACTTCAGCAGAGATGGGAGATGAGGTTGGAGTGTAGCGTGGGGTACAGAGTGAAGGTGGGTGTGTGTCAGAAGCATTGTGGGGGCTGGGGAGGAGGTCCCAGAGCACAGCCCCCCTCCCGTCTTTTCATACTGAAGTGATGGGGCAGGTTACTGGTCCTGACAGCCCGAGGGCTTGACTGCACCAGCAGCACGCCATGGCCTTGGAAAACGATATGTTAGTAGGAGTGTATGTGTGTGTGTGTATGTGTGTATCCTGTTGCGTGCCCTCTCTCTCACGCTATCCCAGTCTCTGATTGAGTACTGTGGTTCTCTCTCTCTCTCTCTCCTCCCTCTCATTCCCTCTCTCCAGGGGTTTTAGAGCAGATACTGACAGAGCTCTTAGCTTGATAAAGGGCTTGTATTGATCTCTTCACCTTGCTACACATCAATACCGACCACAACTCCAGAAGGAAAAAAAGAAAATGCTTTTATTTCTAATAAGGATTTTCATAGGTTTTCATGCTAACTTTCCTGTCTGTATTTTCAGGAATGTTTGCTTATACATGTTGACAACAGTAATTTCCAGAAAGCTGCTTTACTGAAACCTGGATCTAGAGAGTGGAGCTTTAATTAAGCCAGAGATTTTAGTATAAACCCAACATAATCCAACAAAATTCTGACCAGATCTGTATAGTATCTAGAATGAGAAAACCATTCCACAGTATATAAAACATTCCATGGTATGGAAAACATTTTCCATAATATGAAAACTGTTCCAAAGTATGACGAATCATTGCACAATATCGAGAAGAAAAAAAAACTCATATAGTATAGATAAGCATTTTGTAGCATGGAAAACTGTTCCATGGTATAAAAAACTGTTCCGAAGTATAAAAAACCATTTCATAGTATAGAAACTGTTCCATTGTATAGAAAACTGTTCCATAGAATTGAAAACTGTTCCATGGTATAAAAAACTGTTCCATTGTATCAAAAACTGTTCCATCATTTAGAAAACTGTTCCATCTTATAGTAAACTTGTCCACGTAAAAAAAAACGGTTCTATTGTATAGAAAAATGTTCCATGGTATAAAGAACTGTTCCATGGTATTAAAAAAACTTTTCCATTTTATAGAGAACTGTTCCATGGTATAAAAAAAACTTTTACATTGTATAGAAAACTGTTCCATAGTATGAAAAAAACTTCCATCATATAGAAAACTGTTCCATTGTACAGAAAACTGTTCCGTGGTATAAAAAAATTCCATCTTATAGAAAACTGTTCTATGGTATAAAAAAACTTCCATCTTATAGAAAACTTCCATAGTGTAAAACAATTGTTCAGTTGTGTAGTAAACTTTTCCATTGTATAATAAACTGTTGCACTGTATAGAAAACTGTTTCATACTATAGAAAGCCTTTTTATAGTATGGAAAACTGTTCTCATGCTGACCTTGTGGAACCTTAACAACACAAGCAGATCATTTAAAATTGCTTAACATAATAAGAGTCAAGTTGGGGGGGGAAACTAAATGCCATAATTTGATAACGATGAACTGTGGAGAACATCAAATTTGAAGCCAACCCTAACTGAACAAATATTTGAGAAGTGACATCTGAATGTAGTGATTATTTGGATCCTGTTGAGTTTGAACAAATATTTTACGATCATAATGAAGCGGAGAGCAGTAATGGCTGAAACAACACACAGATGAACTGAAAAGGAAGTAGTGAAGTGTGATTGCTGAGATAAAACAATAATTCATCTGTAAAAGAAGGACTGTCAGAACATGATTATATGTTGCATTGTATAGAACTGAAAAGTTTCTTGTCTGTCCTGAAGAGAACTGCGCAGTGCTTAGGGCAGGACTCTCCCCAGCAACCCAAGAACTTCTGCCATTTACGACACCTGGCTAAAGGCCAGAGGTCAGAGTGCAGAAGTCTTGGCTTCAGGCTGTTGTCTGAAGCCAAAAGCAAACATGCTGTGCTGCAGTGAGAGAGTCAGAGCGCAGAATGTGTATTTTGTGTATTTGGTTAGGGTCTTATCCCATGCGGTATAATTCCTTCAAACAAAAGGCTGCAGTGTTTAATGGCCTACGCAGGATTAGCAACACGACTCTTTCTGTATTGCTTCACTTCTCCAGAACAGAGAGAACTGAACCGGCCACAGAATATTCAATAAGATGAGAGCCATAGTGTTCAAATATATAAAAGACAAGATTTCTGCCACTTACATACATTTATCTGTTTAAACACACTACAGAATGAATGTACAGTACCAGTCAATGTTTTTTTCTATTTTTACCTACATTGTACATTAATACAGTGGTAACCCTACTTACGAGCATCCCTACTAACGAGTATTCCAGGTAACGAGTCGGGATCTCTGAATATTTTTATTCCAGGTAACAAATAAAATTCCAAGTAACGAGTAGCGTAAATTTCTTCAAGTATGCCAACCGCTAGGGGCGCTGCCATCGTAGCATCCCCTAGATACTACCGTAGAAGAAGAGGTCAGTCAATACCTTTGACCGCTGTCCAGTGAAAGTGCTAGTGAAAGCAACGCTAAGGTAGTGAACAAGAAAGTTAGATAAATTTTACTTTTACTTTTCATATGATAAGTGTAACCATGCCATACACGTACGCCCATCCTCCTCAGCTGCCAGCCTACACGAGCACCATCGGTCCCCCACTCCTTAGCCATCAGCCTACACGAGCACCGTCGTTGTCTCGTTTGTTTAAAAAAAAACCATATAAACACATTATTTAGCATATTAAAGTATACTGTATGTTGGCCGGCTGACACGGATTAATCAGTTTTACATGTATTCTTATGGGGAAAAAGCATCCAGCTAACGAGCAAACCAGCTAACGAGCTCGGCTCCTGCACGGATTAAACTCGTAAGTAGGGTTACCACTGTTCTGATGTCATCCAGACTATGATGGAACACAAAATGAATCATGTAGTAAACTTAAGTGTTAAACAAACCAAAACATGTTTTAGATTTTAGATTCTAAAAGTAGACACACAACTGATGTCTCAAACACATTAAGATGTAAGAAGTGCAAGTCCTGAACTCTTGACAAGACATAGCTGTTAACTGAAAGCCATTCCAGGTGACTACCTCATAAAGCTGACTGAGAAAATGACTAAGAAAAAGCAAGAGGTGCCTACTGTGAAGACTGTAAAATATAAAACATTCTGGTTTGTTTACTAAATAATTACATATGTTTGATTGGTGGATATTTTTTGTTGCACTGCAGTCATAAATGAACTGACGTAACATGTTTAAACCTGCACAACAGTTAATATGGAGACAGTGACCAAGTACAGAAAGCCTTGATAAGACACTGTGGGCAAGAGAAGTTTTAATATGACTAAAGTGTGGATGATTTTGGACTCACCCTCAAAGAAACATAGACAGACAGACAGTGTTTACTCTCACTGAGTTTTCTGCACTCTGCTATATTAAAGCCACCAAGAGAAAGGTTAAAGCAGCATTATGGTGAATTTTTTTATCTTATTTACATTCAAAACCCTGAAACAAGTTACTTTTATGGTGGAAAATATCAAGAAATATGTCAAAATTTTCAAAATTGTAAAATATCACTATTGGAACATGAATATATAACCACATTCTTCTTGAAGTACAAGATCAGTGCTACATTTTCTCCTGGATTACTTTGTGCCATAATGAGCCAGTCTTTATTATGAGTTACTGTTGTGTCTAATTGGAACACAGACACAGAGTACCAGCTGACCTCTAACTCTACCCCGGAGAGGTTCACCTCTAGTCGGGTAAGGAGTGTGACCTCTGTGGTTGTGTGGTTGATGTCTCAGTCTCTGTCCTGGATTAAGCAGTCTCAAGCATGAGCTTACGTTACTAAATTATACACATGCAGTTTTGTGGGAAATCCAAGCCTTCACTTACTGAGCATGTCCTTTCTCTGAACCAGGCGGTGAGGAAAACCCCGTCTTTTGGACTTAATTCCTGCATCCTCAGCAGAGGCTTTGGCTTGGTTGGGAAACAAAGGCTACAGACTAAGTTTGCATTCTTCTCAGATACACTGCAGTCAATAAGTAATTGGACAGTGACACAGTTTTCTTTGTTTTGACTCTGTATTCCAGCACATTGGGTTTGAAATGAAACCGTGACTGGAACCATATTGGAATCACAGCTCAGATCATCAAGCTTTTGATACATAGTTCAGTTTTAAGTCCTCTTCATCAATCAAATGATAAATTATCTTACATCATTTATTACTACATAAGTAATAATATGCATTGTCTATTCATTCATCCATCCATCTTTTATCTTCCATCCATTTAATCCAGTTTGGGGTTACGGTGAGGCCGCCGCCTCCTTTATTGGGCTCTGTGGAGGGCATTTTAGCCATACCCAGGACAGAGCACCAGTCCATCACTGGGCACATGCACAGACATGGGGAAAAATTGAGTATCCATGTTTTTGGACTATAGGATTAAATTGATGACCCCAGAAGAAGCCCATGCATACTCCACTCAGAAGGTGAATGTGCTAACCACCAAGCTACCATGCCACCTCTAATATATATATATTTTTAAATGAACTAAATACATAAGATACAGTAAGCCTGATGTATAAAATCAGATACATGTATTTTTCCCCCTGGTGGATTATCCATGCACTGCATGCAGAAATGACATGAATACACATTTAAAGAAAATCCAGCGAATAAGGGGATGTTCTGTATGTTTTTGTTTGTATAAACAACACTGTGTTAGCAGTGGATTGTGGAACTCACATATGCAATGTGTTATTCATCTCTTTATTCATAACTGGTCAAATAAACATGCCACTTTCAAAGAATTGTAGGTTTCTGGGACTCATTTGATGCTTACAGAGTAGGGCTGCCACAAACGCTTATTTTTATAGTCGACTAAACACGACTATTTTTTAAAGATTAGTCGACTAATCGGATCATACGTTAGTTGAATATAAAACATACAGCTTATCGCACTAGAATGCAGCTGCTATTATATAACCGTCATTAGATTTCAGCTATATGCTAACTAAAATAAAAACAATTAAGATCATAGTTCATTAAACCTTTACTGAAATGTGCAGCTTGTTGCAGCAAACAATTATTTAACTGTTTAGCATAAAGTGTAAACGTAGCACTGAAACGTAACGTTAGAAAACATTAGCATTGCTATTCAAACACATGACTGTTATAACATTACAGAAAACACATGAATGTGTGCTAAGGCTAATGAATCAGATCGTCATCGCTAATGTTAACTTTTACAGCTATAAATATGAGTAAGCAGCAAGTTAACTCTCTGTTTACGCTAATTTTAGCAGCTAACTAGCAATTTAGCTTACCGAGATAATGGTCCCTCTTCATCATTGTCACAATCAGCCACAACAAGCTTCCTTTTCAGGTGCTCGTGCGTCGCAGTTGTGCTGCCGTGGAAGGCAAGTTTTGCCTTGCAGATATTGCATTGCACATGTTTCTCTTTCATTTTCTTTAAATAATCCCATACTTTTGAGCTCCGTTGCCGGCTAGCCATGATGAGCCGGTCTGTATAACATCCTGTGACGTCATCCACGGCCTAACCGGTTACCACTACTGCGCATATGCAAGGACAGAAAGGCAGATGCAGCAGTTTGGAGAGAAAAAGAAAGTAAAAAAAAACCAAACGACGCATCGACTATTAAATTAGTCATCGACTATTTTAATAGTCTACATAATCGTGACTAGTCGACTAATCATGGCAGCCCTATTACAGAGTTAACTCTAACTCTAGCTTAACAGTGGTTTTCTGTGAGCACAAAATCATCAGTTTGTGTTTTAAGCTTTTGATATGACAGTTTAAATGCAGCCCTGAAGACATAGATATGACCCCCACTGAACCTATATAGCTCTGATGAGCTAAAGCTGGCCCACTCGTTCATGATCTGCCTTCTCCTGCCTACACTCTCTTAATCTGCACTCTTAATCTGCTCATTCTTCTCTCTTATCCTGCAGTCTTTTGTAATCTACAGTCACTTTTATTCTGAGCTTGTTTAATCGGCCTATTCAGTCTATTCTCTGAGCCATGCTCTATGTGTTGCACGCTCAGCCAGTCTTTGCTTTAACAGTGTGTACTTCTTTGTCATCGTCTCTCTTAAAATGTGCCCTCTTGTCTCACAGATTTATGTAATATGCTTTAGCGATGGTTCTCAGCACTGTACAGGTTAGTGATTAGTCCCAGCTCTGATGTACCAGTTTCAGTCCATCAGCTTAGTATCAAAGCCTTTTGGGTTTTTTTTCCTTTTCAGGAATGTTGGAAGGTGCTCTTTAGTCACATACTCTCATCCTACTTGTTAATACCCTCTCGTTCCAGTGTATCTGGAGGAGAGCCTGGTTTTGTACAGTGTGTTCACGCTCATTCAAGCGCATTATGAGAGCTGCTTGAAGTGGCTGAGGTATTAGCCTTAAGCTAATGGTCAGTGCATTAAATGACTGCATAGGCCCAAAGTGGCTCTTTTCATTAAGGCCAATAAAACACAGTTTACTTATTAAAAGCTTAAATAAATGGCTCCAAACAGGGTCGCTTCTGGAACCATTTACACTTGAGTATTGAATTTTGGAGCAAAACTTTTAGTGGTCTGTTATTACGCTCATTCGTTCCTAAACCTAGTTTTGTAGAGCAGTCATCTGCATGATATTTTTATGAATGCAACCTCCTTGACAC
>BRDA01028713.1:0-66406 GCA_036984385.1 Crenuchus spilurus | reverse complement strand
GGTTGAATTGTATGACTGACAAACCGAGATAGAAAAAATAGAAAGATGGCCACTCCGAGGTAAAAACAAAAAACAAAACATATAAACAGCTTCCAATCCAGTCAGGGGGGGCACGGCTGACTCTGTGGGGGGGCATTGTCCCTCAATGTCCGCCCATGCCGCCAGGTCTGCTCTACATTTGCTCTACCACTAACATCAACTTTAGCCATATTCAGTCAGAGAAAGGGGTGTTCTTGTCTCAACCAATCACAGACAGAGTAGGTGAACATGTTTTAACCAATGGCAAAGAGGGCTTTTCTTGTTTTAACCAATCAGAGAAAGAGAGAGAGCATTCTTTATTTATCCAATGAGAGAGGGGCATTCTTGTTTTAACCAATCAGAGAAAGAGGAGTTGACTGGACATGACTGGCTTCAGCAGAGGTAAGATTTTATTGTTCTACAGTCTTCTTTGTATAATATCACAGAATTGTTGATTTATTTATTATTTTTAATTAATTTATTTATTTTTTGTTGTGTCCACAATATTGCTTCACTAAGTGTCAGACACAGGCATATTTGCTCCAAATGTTTAGTGTCTGAATGACTGTGATTAATATGTTACTATTTTAAAATGAAAATTTGAAAAGTTTATTTTAAAATGTGATTTTAGGCCAAACAATCTGGAACTGAATGAAGCCCAGGTGAACCAGATTGATTAAATTGATGATGATCCCGAAGACAAAGTAAAGGTACCATTCCTGCTTATTCTTTTCTTTCTTTTGTTCTTTTTTGATTGAACAATCCTAACAGACTTTTCTATCAGAAATGTTAGATATGTTAGAAAAAGTAAAGTTACAGCACATCAGTAACAGCTTATTGTGGTTTGTTGAATGTACTCAGACTGCATCGACGGTCAATGTCTGACCAGACCATCATCTCCCAGCCCACCTGGATGCTTTGGATGCTGGAGCTTCTTGCTGAAAAAGAAATCAAAGAAAAGTCAGCTGCCGAAGGATAAACAGATGAAGAAAGACAGAGAAATGGAGGAAGAGATACAGATGAAGAAAGACAGAGAGATGGAGGAAGAGAAAGAGATGTTGAAGAAAGATAGAGAAATGAAGGAAGAGAAAGAGATGTGGAAGAAAGAAAGAGATGGAGGAAGAGAAAGATGATGAAGAAAAATAGACAGATGGAGGAGGATAGAGATTTTGAAGAAAGACGGAGAGATGGAGGAAGAGAAAGATATTGAAGAAAGATAGAGAAATGGTGGAAGAGAAAGAGATGAAGAAAGATAGACAGAAGGAGGAAGCTGACCATGAGCTCAGAGACAAAATAAAGGTACCATTTCTGCTTATACCTTTGTATATTAGTGGTACAGTAACTCACTCTGAATTTCTATTTTTGCTGTTTTCTTTTATTCTTTTTTTATTTAACAGTCCTTACAGCGTTTTCTAACAGATTGTGTTGGAGCTTCAAAAAGTGAAGTAACAAAACATAAAAAGCTTTTTGTGGCATGTTGAATGTAGACATTACAGCTAATGATGTGAATGTTGATGTGAAATAATTTAGTGAGATTTAAAATCTTAAGCTTTTGTCCATTCTAGCTTTACTTCTTGTAGATTTATTTCAGTATTAACACTGTTTACATCTTTCATTTATTACAATTTTTTGACATTATTTACTAACATTTAACATTTTATTTTTCATAAGAGTTTTTTTCATGAGTTGATTGACCTAGGATTGAGGGATTCAGAGAGGTGGAGAAAGAGAGAGAGGAGAAACTGAGGAGAGAGAGAGAGGAAGAGAAACAAGTAATGGATCAACTGCTGAAAACTGTAAGAGAACAAGAAGAGCTACAAGAAATGACAGAGTCTGAAAGAAGAAGAGTAAAAATGAACTGATAGACTTATTCCAATAAAAAAACAATAAATACATTAAAAATGAAACACTGACTGACGTTGACTTGTACTGTTGAAGTGGGTTAATAGGTGAATGGAAATACACAATATCATAAAAGATTAAGTAAATAATATAACAAAAGGAGTGATTTTTTAAATTTCACAATCATAAATTCATGAATGGCAGAAGAACTAAAGGTCTGATTGAAAAAATAATGGAGTTACCTCCCTATTTTGTTTATAAGGCTCTGTTAAGGATAAAGTCAAACATTCGCAAATAAAATAAAATGTTTTATTGAAAAACGGTTATTCAATAATCCAAGTCAAAACAAAGCAGAGTTAAAAACTAGACTGATCAAATAACATGAGAAACAGGACTTCCATAAAGGAAAAACAAAGAGCAGATGGACTGCCAAAATGTTTTACAACCAACTGCGGTTTGAGTAAAAGCCTCAATATCACTATTAGCATTCTAAGTGTACATCTTAAAAAACTTTTATTATTATGGATTTCAGGTACATAGTCTGTTTAATGTACTAACTCTATATGCAAATAGACTTTGTAATTCAGGTTTTTAGTGAAAAATGTCAAAGAAAAATATAAATGTAAAATAAGAAAAGAATAATCCAACTGATATGACAATCATTTCAATAGTGATCAGACCACTATATTCTCAAAAGCCATTGTTTGCTTCCTCTGGATCCTGCCCACTCATGGAGTAGTGTCACATCATATTCTTATTATCCTTTGGCTCTACAGAATGTCCTAAACATAAATCAAAATGTAAGAGAATTAGTAACATTTAGATATTAAAGTAAAAAAGACTGTGTATGGTAAGACTGTATTTTACAGTGTTTTATTACTGTGTAAGTAACCATGTAATTACACTTAATTAAATGCTTAATAAAGAGCTATGTGGTTCATAATATGGGAAAAATGCTTATTACATTAATTTGCATATAATTACAGGTAAGCACTACAGAACAGCCTAGTTCAAATAAAAGGTAAACATATGGTTTATTTACCTGAGAACATTGGGATGAATTACATAACTCCACATTTCCAGTGGTTGAGGATTTTTGAGTCTGGCTTAAATTCTGAAAAGATGTTTTTAATGTTGGAAAATGTTTACATGTACAACTTTGTGAAACTCAAGCACAGATTCTAGATATTCTGTCTTTAACTGCATGACAAAAACATTTTTTAAACAAAAAACAATACCCAGTAAAATGTGCCATAAAAGCCCCAAATCATAATCATATAACATCTTCTCTTACCATAGGTGTTTGAAAATAAGGACCAGCCTGGGACCTCTGGGAACTTTCCGTAGACTGTCCAGAAAAAGCTAAATGCAAAAATTAACTTAGCATGTTCTTTGCTTTGTGAACAATGAAACTCAAAGCATTAAATGAACTACACAATAAAATATTCATTGAAGTATACACAGATTATTACTTACTTGGATCTATTAGATGCTTGTTGTTTGGCTTGATTGTTTGTGTCTCAGTGCTAGTTGTGCATGATGAGGCATGAAGTTGAGTACCTGGATTGTTGCTCATTGATATTGGGTTAAATGGAGCCATATAACCTCTTGTAGACCCTGGATTTGATCAAATCAACATATTTACATTATAATTTAAAGAGCTATGATCACAAGTCAGAAGTATCATTCAGGTTTGAGAGAAAAAGAGGGAAAATCACCTGATCTCAAAACAGGCATGGCACTCAAAAGTCCCTTTGTGCTTGGCACATCACACTCTCCTGAACTTGCAGATGTTGTCCTTCTAACTCCTTTAGGACATTCTAGTACAGGTTTATTCTAAGCAGGGACAACTTTTTTTATACACTGAACAAAAATATAAACACAAAACTTTTGTTTTTGCTCCAGTTTTTCATGAACTGAACTCAGAGATCTAAGACTTTTCTATGTACACAAAAGGCCTTTTTCTCTCAAATATTGTTCGCAAATTTGTCTAAATCTGTGTTAGTGAGATCTTCTCCTTTGCTGAGACGATCCACCTCACAGGTGTGACATATCAAGATGCTGATTAGCCAGCATGATTATTGCACAGGTGTGTGTTAGGCTGGCCACAATAAACAGCCACTCTATCACGTGCAGTTTCATCACACAGCACAACGCCACAGACGTTGCAAGTTTTGAGGGAGCGTGTAATTGTCATGCTGACTGCAGGAATGTTCACCAGAGCTATTGTCTGTGAATTGAATGTTAATTTCTCTACAATAAGACGTCTCCAAAGGCGTTGCAGAGAATTTGGCAGTACATCCAACTGGAGACAACGTGTAACTACACCAGTCCAGGACCTCCACATCCAGCATCTTCACCTCCAAGATCGTCTGAGACCAGCCATTGGAGAGGTGTTTTCTTCATGGATGAATCTCTTTTTTCACTGTACGGGGCATATGGCAGACTGCATGTATGGCATTGTGTGGGTGAGGGGGTTTGCTGATGTCAATGTTGTGAATCAAGTAGCCCATGGTGGTGTTCGGGTAGAACACCTCTTCAACGTGGCATAAACCATCAAATGTGAGCATTTGCCCACTCAAGTCATTTACGATGACAAACTGCAGTCAGGTAGAGACCCTGATGAGGACAATGAGCATGCAGATGAGCTTCCCTGAAGTGGTCTCTAACAGTTTGTTCCTGCAGTCAGCATGTACACTGTGAGAGTACACTGTGCGTGACTGGCTGCTGCTTCTCACCAGTGTGTTTGGTTGAGTGTGTGTAAATAAGAGTCTGTTGATTGTAAAGCATCCTTGGGTTTGAGAACGGCGCTATATATGTGTACCATTCATTCATTTATTATCTCAGCAAAAGGGAAGATCTCACTAACAGGTTTAGACAAATTTGTGAACAATATTTTAGAGAAAAAGGCAGAAAAAGTGTTTGATCTTTGAGTTCAGCTCATGAAAAATGTGAGCAAAAACAAAAGTGTTGCATTCATGTTTTTATTCATCATAAATAAACTACAGTGGCTTGCAAAAGTATTCATACCACTTGAACTTTTTCACATTTTGTCACCTTACAACCACAAACGTAAATGTATTTTTTTGAGATTTTAAGTGATAGACCAACACAAAGTCCCACATAATTGTGAAGTGGCATGAAAATGATACATGGTTTAAAAAATTTTAATCGAATAAAAATCTTAAAAGTGTGACGTGCAAAAGTATTCAGACCCCCTATATCAATATTTTGTAGAGCCACCTTTCACTGCAATTACAGCTGCAAGTCTTTTGTGGTATGCCTCTACCAGCATTGCACATCTAGAGACTGAGATTTTTTCCCATTCTTCTTAGCAAAATAGTTCAAGCTCAGCCAGATTGGATGGAGAGCATCTGTGAACAGCAATTTTCTTGTCTTGCCACAGATGCTCAATGGGTTTTAGGTCAGGACTTTGGGCCATTCTGACACATGAGTACTATTTTATCTAAACCATTCCACTGTAGCTCTGGCTGTATGTTTAGGGTCATTTTCTTGCTGGAAGGTGAATCTCCTTCCCAGTCTCAAGTCTTTTGCAGCCTCCATCAGATTTTCCTCCTGGACTGGTTTTCTTCTTGCCACTCTTCCATAAAGGCCAGATTTGTGGAGTGCA
Source organism: Crenuchus spilurus (assembly GCA_036984385.1). Lineage (NCBI taxonomy): Eukaryota > Metazoa > Chordata > Actinopteri > Characiformes > Crenuchidae > Crenuchus > Crenuchus spilurus. The sequence continues at coordinate 60,915 of BRDA01028713.1, read as the reverse complement.
CAACTTATAATTCTCCTGTGTACAGATTTTCCTACCTGAGCTGTGGATTTCTGCAGCTCCTCCAGAGTGACCATGAGCCTCTTGGCTGCTTCTCTGACCAGTGCTCTCCTTGCCCGATCTGTCAGTTTAGGTGGACGGCCATGTCTTGGTAGGTTTGCAGTTCAATTCAGTAGTGTTCTCTAACAAACCAGTGAGGCCTTCACAGAACAGGTGTATTTATACTGAGACTAAATTACACACAGCTGGACTATTAAGTGACTTCTGAAGGCAATTGATTGCACTGGATTTTTTTTAGGGGTAATGGAGTACAGGGGGCTGAAAACTTTTGCACGTCACACTTTTAAGATTTTTATTTGATTAAAATTTTTAAAACCATGTATCATTTTCATACCATTTCACAATTATGTGGTACTTTGTGTTGGTCTATCATTTAAAATCTCAATAAAATACATTTAAGTTTGTGGTTGTAAGGTAACAAAATGTGAAAAAGTTCAAGGGGTATGAATACTTTTGCAAGCCACTGTATGAAATGATTAATTAATATATCTGATGTATATAAAGAAAATAAAACACAAGATGCATTACCTTCTTTTTTATCTCATTTGGGTCAATCCATCTTTGAAGTCGTTCATCCCAAACCAGCTGCAACCAAGTAAATTATACGGTAAATGTCAGAATTGTAAATAATAGGTTGTATGAATCATGTTAACAGTAGGTTTCACTTACTGATTTGTTAGTATCTACAGGCAACTGAACTTCCTTCTTTTTACCAAAAAGCCAGCTGAACCACCCACCCCCATCTTCCTGCTAAAAGATAGAAAAAGAATGAGGCTGGTATGAAAAAAATAAGATGAAATGAGAGAAAAACATAAAGACATGAGTGAATTCAAAGACATAGCTATGTTTAAAATATTTTGAGCAGTTTTCTATGACCCTACTGACCTTTTTGGCCTGCGGATCTGGAAGTGGGCTCTGAGGAACAAATAGTCGTGGTATCAAAGGTTTGGATAATGTATGCATCTGCTTTGAGTGGACTATTTTCTGCCCCATGGCATAAGGATTCACACTGGGGACTGGAGGAAGCTTCTGATTAGACACTGGATCTGGTAGACATGATGTTTTGGGAGGCATGGACTCTGTCTGCGCTACATGCTTACTATCCATTGTTGAATAGTCACTTTTATTTGGAGGCAGAATTTGGGAATCACATAAAGGCACAGTTAGAAGAGGCACTGTTGGGGACTCCACGGTGAAACTTGATTGTGATCTTCCAATGGATACAGCTGGATGCAGAAATTGAGGAGTCAGAATGCTTGTTGAGCTGAAAATTGTTGGCTGTCCATGTGATTGCAGGTTCTGCTCTGTGACCTGGTGATTACTGGAAGACGCCCCTAGAGAAGGAGCTACATCAGCACTTGGTTGAGTAATTGAATGTTTTTGACAATGTTGAATAGATGATAGAAAAGGCAGTGGCACAGTTACCTGAGGCATAAACTCTAATTCTTTTGCTGATGACATGGTGGAAGTTAAAGTTTTATCAGGTAATGTTTGGGCCTCTGTATAAAGAGCAGTTAACTGTGGTACTGCCTTTGACTCTTGTGCTAGTGATGTAGAAAATGATAACATTGTAGAAGGCAGTGTATGGGATTCTAAGTGTGGGGCAGTTAAGTGAGGTACAGACTTTGGTTCTGTTGTCATTGACGTAGAAGATGGCCACACTGTTGAAGATAATGTAAAGGTCTGTACATATGGTTCAATTAACTGAGCAACTGACTCTGATTCTGTAGTTATTGACATTGAAGGAGGTAACACTGTAGAATGCAATGTATGGGGCTCTCTCCTTTGGGTGGTTAAGTGAGGTACAAATTCTGGTTCAGTTCCCAGCCATTCAGAAGAAGCTAAGGTAGAAGGCAAATAACTGGAATCTGTGTGTGGGGAGGTTGCTAACCCTGGTACAGTTGCAAATGATTCTGTAGAAGGCAATGCATGGGACTTGATGTAAGAGGCAATTAACTGAGGTGCAGACGCCAGTTCTTTTACCACTGATATGGAGGAAGGTAATAATCCAGAAGTCACTGTATGTGGTGCTGTGCGTGGGGCAGGTAACTGAGGTTCAGACTTTGATTCTGCTGACAGTGAGTCTGGAGAAGGAGACATTGTACAAGACAATAAATCAGACACTACTGTAAATTCTGTAGAGTTAGGAAGCATGTCAGCAGACTGTGGTTGAATATTTTCTGTGGCCTCGGATTGTAGTATATTAGTACCAGGAATAACTGGACACACTGGCTGCAGATTTGGTGATGCAGGCAGTGGTAAAGCCATAGTGATTGCTGAATCTTTGCCTTCACAGTTCTGGTCCTCTAACAAAACATCTGCATCATCATGTCTCTCAGATCGCAGTGCAGCAAAGAGTTTAACTTCTTGTGGTTCAACTGCTGGAACTGATTCCTCAACTGATGAAAACTTTGGATTTATTTGTTGAGAAAAATCTTGAGAAATTGGAGATACAGATAACAGAACAGGTTGAAGACGGGAAGGTTTTGGATCAATAACTTGGCTTGATTTTGGGTGTGCAGTTTTGGATCTATTTTCAAGAATGTCTTGTGGTGCTGTAACCATAGAAAATAATGGACATAGTTATAGGACCTACTTCATAGGACAAATATGGACATAGTTCACAAACAGTGCTAATAGATGAAACAGAAAAGTATAAGGACTAAACCTACCTGGGAGGACTAGGTGCACCTCTGGAGGACCACTCTCTTGCTTTGGCACCTCTGTAGTCAATGTACAGGCTTTTTGTGAGGATTCACACTCTGCTTTGGCTCTTTGGTCTGGAAAGAAATTTGTCTCCAATGGACAAAGAAGGTTTGAATGCTGCTTAGAGCTGGATGAGTTCAGGTCCTCCTAGAAGTTACATGAGATATTACATTGATCTTTTATCTATTCCAGAAAATCAGAGATATTTTACTTCCAAATATAATGAAAAAAGCTTACAATCATTTGGCATTGGAGCTTCCGGAGGTTGACCATCCACTCTGGCTCTAATTCATGTTCTGTTATATCTTTCAGCTGTTGATCAACTTGCCTCATTTTTGCAGATAACTATACAATGATTACAATTAGTGGTCAAATTGTCAAATAAAACTGAATAACTGTCCTTTCATGCTAACATTCAGATGAGTAAAACAGTTCATTTGTAAAGTTTTAATTTCATAAATACAGCTTACGGTAACACTTTATAATACAGCCCCATCTGAGAGTGTAACTTCCTGTAAATTACAGTGTAATTTCCCAGAACCTATATAATGTAACTTCCCCTTATGAGTCATCCATCCATCCATTATCACACCTGCTTAATCCTTATCAGGGTCGCAGTTAGTTCTCTACCCCCTCACTCGGCGCAGGGCAGGTCATTACACTATTCAATTAAGCCCAGGACAGGGCGCCAATCCATCGCTGAGTACACACACACACACACACACACACACACACACACAAAATTTAGAGTACCCAATCCACCTGATCTCCATGTTTTTGGACTGTAGGAGGAAAGCGGAGACCCCGGAAGAAACCCACGCAGACACGGGGAGAATATGGAAACTCCACTCAGATGGGGACTCGAACCCAAGACCTCAGCGCTGAGAGGCGAACGTGCTAATCACTAAGCCCCCTTAAGAATCAGTACTTGTAAAATACTTACATGTTTTATACTGCAAAAAATTACTGTAAACATCCAGCCAAATTACAACATTAAGATACTGTTTTCGTAAATACAGTAATATTGTGAATAGCAAGGCTTTATTCACAGTATTACTGTATATTTGAGGAAATAGGACAGCAGTAATGTCCTGTAATGTATAATGTTTTCTCCAAGATGTTTTCTGCCCCCCAAATGGTATGATGCCACTGTTGTCAAAAGGTCTCAGGATTACTCTTTCATAATCTATCATAAACAAGACAAGCTGCCTCAGGAAAATAAATTGTTGTTTTTCTGTAAGTGGAATTTTGAATTGTTTAACACATTAACTGTGTAGCAAAGAAAACCAGTACAACATGTTTATGTTTTATATAGCTTTGAAAGTGAATGTGTGTGTTGGCTAATTCGCTAATGCTTATCCTTGTTTAGTATTTTTTTTGTTAATTGTTACCTTATTTAAACAATTTTTCCCTAACTGGTTAAAGTGTTATTGATACAAAGAAAAAATCACAAACATCGGCTAAAAAGCATATATATAGACACATATAACCTTTCTAATGTTAGCAGCTTAAGCTGACTATCTACCAAATTAGTTTGCAAGCTAATGCTAATACTGATTGTGTAAATGAATTATCACAATTTAAATATATACTGTACATACAAATATACAAATAAAGTATAATAACAACAATTTCTTGATTTCCATAGCATGTAGTGTAAAATTAACATGAAACAGAGTTATTCTACTCTAAAATAATGTTATTTAATATACAGTAAAATAATATACAGTTAAAATAATTAACAGTAGATATACTGTAAAATAATAGTGGAATGCTGGCATCTCTGCTGCCAGTATTTTGCTGTAAATTTACAGTGAAATTGTTACAGTCTACTGTTTAATAGAAATGTTAGTCTAACAACTCCAGTTGCAAACTGAAAAAGCTAAATTTGGAATCAACATTCTTGATTATACACAGTCTTGGAAAAAGTGGTAGAAAGAGAATTTTGTTGTTCAAAGAATGGTGCACCCCATCATAGTCACATATTTTTCTACTTACATCAGACATATTCAAACAATACATGTATGAAGTTCAGTATATATATCAAACACTAAAAAATACATAATAAAAACTCTCAAACTGCATCCAAACTGGGCATTGTGATTTAGGACATACTGTTTTTTTCTGCAGTACCTACAGTATATTTTTAAGTACCAGTAGGATCTAGTAACTAATTTATGTGTACAGATTCATATGGGAAAGTAAGCCCATATGTCTGGGGAATTTCACTGTAAAATACAGACTTATGCTTTAAAACTGTCTGTATTATAAAATGTTACCCAGATTACTACTCCCGATAGTGTGTGCTTAATTCTTTACCTCAATGAGCTGGTTTATTAAGGTCAGAGACTGTCCTGAACCTGAGGATAGTAGTGCTTTGGAGATCACTTCACAGTACTGAAAGGCCTGTGTGCAAAGCCCAGCTTCAGCTAACCGGCAAGCATAAAAGAACTTGAAGATCTGAGGAGCACAAATCACATATAATGTTCATTGTTTCAGTAAACTCAGCTATTGATTTTTTATGTTATGGTACACATTTAAGCCATATGTTGATTTGTAATGAGAAAGCAGAAAAATACCTGGAAGTTTGGAAGACAGACTGAAATCGAGCCCAGAGAAAGAGCATATTCAAAGACTTCAGTACGCTGAATTGCTACATTGGTGGCATACTGCATTGGGGGAAAACTAGAATTTAAAAAATGAGAAAATGAATCATATGAAACTATTGGTTCAAACAAAAATACTACAAAAATAATACCACCACAGCGATTCCTTGCTCAGACACAGTTTATTAATGTTGTTAATTAGTATAGAGTGTTTTGATTTACTTTAAAACTCATATACCTCATTTATGAATATAGTTTAAAGAAAGAGCAAAACACTGAAGTGTTCTATAGGGAACCAGAATTAACTATTCTATGTCATTGCCCAAAACATTCATTATTATATGTAGATGCTCATTGCAAAGGAACCAGTAGATATACTTACTTGGGACTGGTCCCAAATAGAAAGATGTCTGATGTGTCACTCTGTGTGTCCACAGCTAATTGAATTACCATATAGCAGAAAGTAGCAGCATCAAAATGGTCACTGGAAGCTGAGAATGGAAATAAAGTGATATTTAGCACATTTAACATTGTTACTTCACTACAAAAACTGCATACAGTGGATATGTGCAGTCTTACCTAATGATTCTGCCATTTTAATTATAGTTTTCTTGTGTAGATGTTTGAAACGTGTGTGGTTTGATAAAACCATGGCCAGGTGGATGCACCAGTTCCCCCATTCCTGAACATTGCAATGCTGAGAAATATACTCATTAAAACTCACTAGGCAATGAATCATTGAACAAATGGATTGTATTCAGCTCTTGTATAAACTGATATTCAATCAAGATCTTGATTATTGCCAACCTCAGAGTTAGTAGTAGTTAGTAGTTGGCGAATAAGTTTCAATGAGTCAAATACATTAAACAACAAATGACATCTGCAAAAATACAGGCTTATACTCACAGTCACAGATAATGGTATCCTTCCAGACATGACCTGATAAAAGGTCCTCAATGCATCATTGTCTGATAAAGTATCAATGAAGCTAAACAGGGAGTTAAAATGTATTATTCTAAGACTAGGTCATCTAAACGTTTAAAATGGGAACTGAGTTATATTTACTTGTGCAACATACCTGCTCATTACTTGAGAATATGCTATGTTGTCCATTTTACTGGCAAGCATAAAGGCATGTCCCCACAAGCCTTTGCTTATTGCTGTCTCCAGAGCATCCTATTAGTCACGGATTTGAGAACAACCACAGATAAACATTTTAACTCAATAATCTCACAGTGCAGCATTTTTAATCTTAAACTTACCTTTTTCCTTCCAAAGATTAGCAGTTCTCTGAAGCTCTGTATATCCTTTTCAGTATCTTTTGGAGCTATCCAAAGATGTTCCCCAGTGGCTGATTCTGCATTATGAGCCGGAGTTTCCAGTGTGTTATTAAGGGCTTCATGTGTAAAATCAATAAGATCAGAAGTGGTTTTCTTTGATGAGGAGGGTGATCTCAGCTGTCTTAGCAATAGGTGAGATATATCAGTTCCCACCAGTTTCTACAACAAATGTAACAATGACATATGAAATATTAGACCAAAGACAATAATCACCTTTATAATCATTTTAATAATATATCATCTTTCATAACAAAATCTATTCAAATCTATCAAAAACACTATTAGAGTTAAATTAACACTGAGGGTGTCAAAATGTAACACTCTCAGTGTTAATTTAACTCTAATAGTGTTGATTTAACACTGGCAGATTTACTGTGCATGATAAATTGCTCACTCACTATAAAATTATAAAATTAACTTTCATTTTTAGTATGACTTTTTTAATATGTGGTGTATTAGTATTTTATAATGAATAACTTACACCATTCTGTCTGCAGACTAACTCCAGGAGCTCCCATATTAGGCAAGCTGCTTCTTTATCTGCCAGAGCATCATTCTGCAGGCATTCTTGATGCTTCTTTTTAACAAAATCCAGCACTTCTGACTTATGGGTCTTATCTCTAGTAGAGAAATTCAAAAGCAGGTAAAACACTTGAATAGTCAATATAAATATTTTCAGATTTTAGGCCATATTGTACTTCAACCTTCCTTATCACTCTAGACTTATTACATACTCTATAATATTTAGTTTTTAATCTTATGGTTTAATATTCACTAACTAATGTCAATTACTTAAACAGCATGACATGCTATGTAAAATGTGTCGAACCTGAATAATTCAACAGTGAGCCGTTATAAAGTGAAGGATAGTTCAGTGATATTACACTGATTTTGGTTAGTGTAAGTGAGGGAGAAATACAGTATATACTGTACATATAGAGAAAGTATGCCAATAATCTAGATGTTACATTTGACAGTTATGTCATTTACAAGGATTTATCAGCAATTTATTAGATCTGTAACAATCTCTCCACTTTTGAGAGTGAGATACATATGCCTTTAACTGATCTGTACTAGATTATTGCAACATTCTATTTTCTTGCCTACTCAGGAGTGCTTTCAGTCATTTAAAATTTATATAATTATCAATATAATCACTGAATTAAAAAGTTTTTGTGCTTTCCTGCAACTATAGGTTCTTTTTAAAATCAAATAAATCTGTTGTATCTATCAGGTCAGAACTATCATCTCTGTATCATTTATGTTAAAGTTCTTTAAGTTTTTGTCTACTTCATAGAACTTTGTAAATATATTTTAACATCTGACATATAAGTAACTAAATGCTGTTATTATAAGAGTCTGGACTTACTTAATGAGAGGTCCTGGGAAGCTTTGGAGTTCTAGTTGATTCGGGCAGCCTTGCAGAATCATCTGTAAAGTAGTCAATTTATCACTTTGTGGTAAAAGGTAGAATCAAATGAACAAATGCTAATTAAAATTATTAATTAAATCTTCACCACAGCAAAATTGTACAAATGACTGTTTTTAAACAACATGAATATCCGAAAATAACCTCAATGTTATGGATCTGCACCAATGCAGGCTTTCCATCAGATGGAAGATTTGGTAGAACCTGAATAAGTTGTCCACCTGTGCCAAATCGAGCACAGCAGTGTGGGAGTAAGAGCTGCTCATGGATAGTGGGACCTATGGTAAGAAAAGACAAAGGTGAAAGCACAGCTTTGTACTTAAAATCTACACAATATTTCCAAAAGTTTAAACACCTGCTCATTTAGTGTATAAATACTTATATTATATACTTCATAAAGAGTTTTTCTCGCTTCACTGCAGTATCAACATCTACTTTTCTGGGGAAGCTTTGCTCTATATTTTGGAACATTACTATAAGGATTTAACTTAATTCGGCTATATGGGATGGGCTATTCTCTCCTGAATTGCTAATGCTAATTGCTAAGTCACCAATTGACATTGCCTGCAGCTGTGACTGGCTCATTCCTGTAAGTCTCTGTCCTGCTACGACTTTCTGCTGGCAATGGGTTCCTCTCTGCTGATTTACTTGTCCCAGTCATCAGCTGGTATTGCTTGCAGCTTTGACTGGCTTATTTAAAGGCTTTGTATGGTATGCTTGGCATAGAATCATAGATTTAATATAATTTATTATATTAAATGATAATTTATTTAAGGGTGGTCTCAGTCTGTTTGTCTTCAGTTAGCCTCTGGCATATCCTGTGTTTTTGTCCTCTGAGGACATATTCGTGACATTCCTGACTTTTCTTTCCCGACTTTACCTTCGTTTTGGGTTTCTCAAGTGATGTGTATTTTTTTTCCTACCCTCACCCTTGATGGATTTGCATCATATGGAGGGTGAGATTTCTTTCCTGGTGAAAACAGATTGTGCATGTTTCCCAAGAGCCACCCTTGGTGGTACTGCACCTGTGAGAGGGTGGAGCTTCAGTCCCCGGGTGCACTGGAACTTGTGATTGGTGAAGATTGCCAAGCTCATGTGTTACACGTGGTTCAGCAAACCTCCTCACTGTCATTTATATTGTTTAGGGCTATGTTAAACTGTGCCATTTCAGTGGCACACCAGGTATTGTGGCACCAAGCAATACTTTTTGTTTCTGTCGTGCAAGGTTCAAATACTAGCTGCAGCACCTTTCAGTATGTGTTTTTGTTTTTTCCCTGCACTACTTGCCACCAACCTCTCAGCATTTTGAGTGGAACCTTATGGCTCCAGGTGTTTCGTGGTAGCAATCCATGGAGAGATTTTCACTACCCCTTTGACCTGGACTGCTGACTTACACTTATATGTTACACGTCACTTTGTAATGCTGGATAAAGTTCTAGATCAAAAAAATATATTGGATGGAGTGCCATCATTTCACAGAACACATCTCCACTGATCCACAAACCAGTGCTGAATAGCTTTAAGTTCATCTAGCAGACCTTTGGCAATGAACTTGTCATTACATAACATACATAGTCCTGCATATAACTGAATAATTTATTGTTAATTAAAATGAAATAGTAAACTGTATGAGATCTCACTCTTTGAAGCATATGCAACATTGAAGTTCTGCATGCTGGTTATGATCTGATCTGGGCCTTTAGAAGAAGCTGCAGATTGAATGTTGACATCATCAGTTGGAAGATCAGTGCACTGTAGGCTTGGGTATCCCCATCTCTAGAATAATGAAAACATTATTTTTTTATTAAAAAGAAAAACATTTCATAAAATGTCTTGTTATATATGTTACCTGTTCAGAATGCCAACTGAAGTGGCTATGACTGCTGCATGTGCTAGGCATGCTCTGAGTAGAGTAGCCACTATGGCTGCTTTGCCTGTCACACTGATCCCAGTAACACTGCTGGTACTGGGTGAAATTGTCATGGTCAAAAGTTGATTCATAACGTGGATCATATCTCCACCATTCATCATAGCTGTCAGGCCATAAAGGAGAAAATAACCAATTAACTTCAATAATCTAGAGATCTGAAGCACAGGTATATACATATAGATAGTTTGACTGAATTGGCAGCAGTGAGTGTTTTATTGCCTTTACTTTGTGTTATATTGTTGACTTTGGCTTTTGGAGACTTCTCCTTTGTATCTATTATTGTAAGGATAATAGTAGCCCTGGTAGTTTGCACTAGAGTAGTGCCCTTGTGGATTCCACCCTAAAAAAGTGAGTGAAAATCAGACTACACTGATGAATATTGACATTTAATTTGTTTAAATTTCACAGAAAAGGATGCAAACAGCAATAATGCTTCATACCTTCAGGATTATATGGTTTTGCACAGTTTTCTGACCAGTATGGAGAAATGTTATCTTGTTCAGGTCTTGTAGACCTGGTTTTGGACCTCTTTTGCCTGTTTGAAAGAAGGATGTTTAATTTGACTGGTGTTTAATTAAAATAAGCTTTATTGTTAAGATTTTACTTCAAGTGGGACTTTACTGATTTTACATAATCAAATTGCCAAGATATAAACAGAGTTTAATATGAAATGTTCTGCAGTAATCTAGCAAGTCAGGGCTATTCTCAGCAGTGGTGATAGTGTTTAATGTCTCTGAAAACTAATTTATATTACACAAATCAAAATGCTGAGATATTATTTTATTGTGGAGAGAAGTTGTTTATTGTAAAACATAATGGTTTAATGCATGGAGGAGATGTACATGTAGGGTGTTATAAGGCAAAACAGCACACAATTTTTTAGAGTAATCACTATTTTACCTTTATCAACAATACATATGATTACTCAGTGGTACATGCAGGTGCACTGTTCAACTACTATTATGTCAGTTGGTGGTTTTGGATATTAAGTTTAAAAACTATATTTGCACTCTATAGACATCACAACTCCTGCTTCGCATCACCACCAGTCTGAAATATCTCTACAGTGCACTCTGAATAACTTTGTTTACATCTCAGCAATTAAATAACGGTGAAATAAAATAAATTGTGGAATTACTTTAATAGCCCTATTATCCCCATTATTTGTAGACTATGTTGATTACAAATAGTAAACTGTATATTTTGTTATTAAAAACAATATCAGTTCAAGGAGGAAAAAAATCATTAAACAACATAAAGAAAAATCTCACTGACCTTGAGGTCAGCTGATCTGAGCTGTGGATATGTTCAGAAATGGATTGCTCAAGTCTTTTCAACCTGCTGTCTTCTTTTTGATTATTCTGCTGGAGAATTTTTTTTTAATTGCCATGAATTATGTAAGGTTCACTTCAATTTAAACCTCAAAATAATTTTTTTTAATATGAATCATTTGAAACAAAGTTAAAGAGATTTAACATTTGCATTGTTAAATGCAAAAAAAATAATTTATGTTTTATGTTAATTTATGCTGTAATTCTGAAATTCATGTAAATACACAGTGTTTCAAAGGTATGTAAACACAGATAAAACTGCTTTGCAGATGTTGATCCAATTGTAGACACAAGCTGTGTTAGAAGTGTTAAACCTGGCAGGCCATGTTATCAACATTGTGGCCATCTTGAATGCCAACATTTTTTATTCAACTTCAGTTTTACAAAATAGGTGTGTGAGACATCAAACTGGTAGAGAATTTCACCAAACAGTGGTGTGCAACATAAATGTATTTGTTCTCATGTTAAAACTGTGATTTTTCTTCTGTAGATGTGATGTGAAGGATGGTGTTGATAGACATTATCTTAATGTGCAGTTTCCCCAAAAGCGGACTGGTTGAAATTTTGTTCATCTTAAAGACAGAATTGTAGATGCTTGTGCTAGCATTCAGCCAGATATTTTGGTGAAAGTGAATGAAAAGGATAGCGTTAACACCTGAACATTGTGGACAGCATGTCAAACACATTGTGTAGTCCTTGTGGACAATTTTCTGGTTTCACATAAAATTACTGTTTTAATATAAGATCAAATAAAATTACATTGAGATGGTGAAATGATCTACCAGTACGATGGCACACACCTTCCTTACCACTTGTAGACTAATACAAACTATAAAACTATCTTGTTAAAGATGACCTTCATGTTGTGAAATGGCCCAACAGTTTCTTCTCCCACAGCAATGTGTCTACAATTGGATCACCGCTTGGATCACCATTTCATTTTGCCTGTATTTCATAGACTCATTCTTTCACTCAAACTATTATACTGATCATATAATTTTGAATTTAAAATGTTGTATTAAATAGGAAATAGAATGCACAATAGAAGCATTTTCACAGGTGGTCCCAGACTTTAAAACACACTGTTTATATGCAGTGTTTAATATTCATAAGCATGGTAATGATACTTCATTGAACAGTTTTTTTAGGAGACAACAGCAACCACATCTGAAAAGCAATCTACTTTTGATACCTGGTGATAAGACTGCACTTCAGGTCCCATTTGTTGCCAGCAACCTTTTAGATCCATCCAGGCATGCTGTGGCCTGGAATAATGTAGGGAATATTTATCTGAAAACAGAGGTTCACTATATCGATAATCAGGATAGATGGAGCCATAGTAGTTGTTGAATTTGCTTCCAGACATTGCCTGTGATGTCCAATGTGTATATTGAGGTGCTGGAACAGGTGCAACTGGATCAGGAGAAACATGTGGATAATTATTTGTTGGTGTTGGTGTTTGAGGTTTTTCAAAGTTCCTCTGCTCTGGTTTTGTGGAACCTAACATCACATGTGGGTTCTGATTTTTGTCCAAAACTTGATGCCCTTGATCTTCATGTAAGTTCTTGAGGTCATCGTTTTTTTCATTCTTCAATACATCTGTTGCAATATCTGCTTCATTTGGGATTAACTTTGAGGAGACAGTTTGTTCTTTAAATGTGTTGTTGTCTGTTGTTGTTTGAGGTTCCTTTTTCACCATTTTTGTGACTTGCAGGTATAAAACAGGCACATTATCTGCTGAGCTTGCTGATTTAGCTCCAAGCATAGTTGTTGGAGTATAAGGCTTTACTTCAGGTTGCTTGTGTTCAGTTTTATCATGATTTATGCTAACATCAGGAACCAGTGAAAGCTTCCCAGGGCCTGATGTCATCTCTAGGGATGCTTCAGTAGATAACAAATCAGGGAGTATAGGGATGGTTTTAGCAGATTGCTGTGTATTTTCGTTTTCATGACTGTTTGGATTGATGGCACCACTGAAGGATGAAAGTGGATAAGAGATATCACCTCCTGGAATCAGCCCCTTATCTAAAATACAAGTCATATTGTCCTGTTCAGGATATTTTTCCAAATCCTTTGCATCTCTTTGAATAGAGTCTTTAAATTTTTCTTCTTCTAGAGCCACAGAAGATTCCCCACCCAGTTCTGAATTTGTTCCTTGGTGACTGGAGATTGAAGAAGTTCCCTCAAAATCCTCAGGCTGGTCTGAACATGGACTACATGATACATGCGCAGTGTCCTGACCAAGCTGACCTTTGGTTTCAACACTATGTGGAGATGAGAAAACATCCAGTGTTGGTAAGAGAAGTGGGGAAGAAACTATTTTAAGCGATGGGTTGGTGTTTAGAAGTGAAGAGTAGGATGGAGAAGGAAAAGAAGAAAGCTCAGAAGGTACTGAACAGTTTCCAGTGTTGAAGGTATATGTACTGTTTGATAAAGATTGGGTTTCAGGCAATAAAGCATCACATCTTGGTGTGAGGTAGGAGGAAACAGATGAGCATGTTTGAAGAGAAATGGTGACATCAGGAGAGAGAATCTGCTGTGATGATACTAACCGATCAGAAGCTGCTACATCTTCAGAAGAAACAGTGGAGAGAGGACCAGCAGTTACAGGAGTAAACTCACTGTGAGGGGTCTCATGGTCATTAACTGGCTGGAAATAGTTTTCAGATTGATCACAGTTTTTCACCACTGATATCCCTGCAGTCCCTGGGATACCAGTAGGTGAATGGTCAGTCTGCAACAAGCCATCTTCATTTGGTGTAGGTATATGAAGTTGCGATGCCATGAGTGCACTATGGAAGCTGTGGGAATACCCCCCCCCCTAAAAACAAAAAACAAAAGACAACAACAAACAAAAAACCAGGGTGATATTTAAGGAAAGCTGGTTTAGATTTTGATCAACAATTTATTGGCATAAGAAATTTAAATTGAAAAAAAAAAAGTAATTTAAACAAGTGGAAATAAAGCATTTCAATTCAAATTATTTCAACTGTTTAAGTTTTAGTAGTAATAATAATGTATTAGAAAGTATTTGATTTTAATATGCAAACATTTCTATTCTCAATCCAAATGACATTTTCACTTGTGAAAAAAGAATAACTAGACATTTACATTTAATTCACAAAAACCGTACATCTCTTGAAGTTGGCAAAACTGATATTACATGAATACAATTATAACTAATATATTTACATTAGAACATTTTTACTTTTTTAGTTCCAAATGAATTTCTGATATAAAGTAATTTAAAACTATAAGAGCTTACCATAGACATTAGACTACAAAACTATCCGTAAATATTCAATAATTCATATGAAAGTGTAAAAGAATCATACTACATAAAAAATGAAGCATTAAAGTGCTGTGTTAATGTATTTTAATACAGTCTGAAAACTGTCAGTTGACAGCTTAAAATAGCTGACCCTCTGAAATAACACTCAGAGATGGCATTCTTCCAGGTACTTACTTTGTAGCCAACAAGACACCACTGCAGCAAAATGTACTTCCTCTTTTGATAAAGTTCTTGCAGAAAAAAAAAATCCTTTTGAAGTTTTCTTTTCACAAACCTCTGTTGACCTGAACTGGAGGCTTAAATATACCCAGACCACCTCCTGTAAGCTGTAGGGTGTGAGTCTTCTTCCCACACAGGGACCATCTTGAAATGTAACTTGATGCGATGTGTTGCTCACTGCTGTAATAAGTTTATTAGAGTTTTTAATAATAATAATAATAATAATAATAATAATAATAATAATAATAATAATAATAATAATAATAATAATAATAATAATAATTATTATTATTATTATTATTATTATTATTATTTAGTGGTTATAAGATTGTACTTCTCTATATATGCAGAAACAGGTAATAATGTTGTATTCTCTGCCTACAATTTTTGCTATTAGGATTGTAATTGTTGGTCATAAAAATAATAATAAATGCACCTAATAGTAAGTTTAGGTATAAATTGTTTATATTAATTTTGTATTAACTTTCTATCGCACAAATAAAGCATTTAAGTATTATTATTGTTGTTATTGTTGTTGTTGTTGTTGTTGTTGTTGTTAGTAGTAGTAGTAGTAGTAGTAGTAGTAGTAGTAGTAGTAGTAACAGTGTCCATACTGTAGTAACATTGAATTTCTGTCATGTTCTGTAAAGTTGAACCTCCTCGGTAGGTGGCAGTATCGGGATTTTAGTTCACTTGCATTTTTCTGACGTCACATGCCGACCTTGTTGAAGTTGCCATGTGTAGTGGTGTTAATTCAGCTGATTTATTTAACCATAAAGACAAGCACAAGAGAAGGAATACTAGTAAGACTAATCTGAGAGATAAGGCATACGATACAGTGTTAAGGAATATTTGTTAAACTGGTATTAAGGTATTTGTTAAACTGTTTTAAAACAGGCAGGTATATGTGTGCACTGATGTAATGTAAGTGTAAGTATATGTTTATCCGATGAGAAACGTCACCGTTACAGGCAGAGTTTGGACTGTTGTGTCACAGTTGTTCAGATTACCAATGACACTCCTCAGGCGGATGATACATAAACTGATGAACCGAGTGCTTTTGGGCTCAAAACGCTGTGAGACGATGGACAATAATATAGTCAGCTGTTCAAGAAGAAAACTGGTATGTAAAGACACTGTTTATTTCATATTATAACATATTTAGATTTAAGATGCTTGAAAGTATTGACAAAAGAATGAATTAACTTATTCTTATATATATAAAACAATCATCTTGTCTTTAATATTATTTTTATCAGATAGACGGACACATTTTCATTTTTCACAGTTTTAAGTAAGACGTCTTTTGTCGTTCATAGAGAACATCCAGTTTTAAACAAAGTACAGTGTTAAATTGGTACCGAGTAAAATTAGACAAAAAAAACGTATTAGTATTAGAAAGTGTCAAATTATAGTCTAGAATTGATTGGCAAATGTGAGTGTTGAAATGTTTTGATACTTTTGATTCTTATTGTTATGGAAGTGAGAATACAAACTGTCAGGTTCAGTATGATTTACTATTTAAGAATGAAATATGTATATTTAATGTACTGAGACTGTGTTGTTGAGATCATTTTTTGTCACATATGATAAGCGATAATTAACAATGCTTTGTAGACGATGCTGATAATTAAAATAAATTAAGTGTATTATTATATTTGTATTAAAATACATTATGAGGACATACATGTCAAAAGTCACTGTCATATGTTATTTAAAAATACAAATTCCTAAAAAGAGAGCAAGGATCTGTGAAAAATGAAGATGGTGGGAAAATGACCAAAAGTCATAGCAAGTGAAATAGTCTCTGCTTAGTGTATGTGCTTCTACAGTTTTATCTACTGAATGACATTTAAAATTGAGCTGAATGCTTCTTTAGTCACTTTTTACTTGAGGCAAATTTAAAACCTAACTGTAGAGGTGAGCAATATGACAAAATATCATATCTAAACTTGTGAGACATAGTATGTCACAATGTTTATTATCTCTGACGTCTGCCAAATTAGAACAAACAAAAATAAACCATTCAAAAATAAAATAAAGCCAAAAAGTATTAATTCACTGATTTGTATTCAACATTTTACATGGTGTGCATAACTTATAATAGTCTAATTTTAATTAAACTCACTGTTGGAAGTGTTTTTAAGTACTGACAATATCCACAATATGCTCAGATATATTGTCACATTGTTGTGATGTATTTTATCACAATAGGGATAAATATTGTCATACCACCCAGCTCTACCTAAATCTACCTAAATGATTATCAAACATCTGAAGTGCTTTACAGAACCATCAGTGCTGAACCGGATAAGTTATGTATTTGCCTATCTACATTAATTCACCCTAATCAGAATGAGTTAATAATAGCAGAAATACATAGACATTGTTTTACTGTTAGTTCATAAACAGCTCTATGGACATGGCTGAAGAAAGGTTTAAAAATATACATGTAAAGATTTATCAACTTTACCAACCTTAATTGTTATGGTTTGCTTAATTGTTATATCAAATATTAAAAGCTGAATAAATGAAACTGGCACTAAAGATGTACTCAGTGATGCTTGATATTTGACTGATTTTGAGATGTCTTCTATCTTTCAGGTTGTAGGGCTTGGTAACCCTGGAATGACTGGGTCACGGCACAGCGTTGGTATGGCTGTGATTGCAGCTCTGGCAGAGCGTTTAGGCGTGGCTGACCAGTGGAAGTCAGACAGACAGGTGTCAGGAGAGGTCATTGTTTCAGTCTACCAGGAGATTCAGCTTGTGCTTCTCCGCCCAAAACTCCTGATGAATATCAATGGAGTGAGTGTGGCAAAGGCAGGTGAGTGACATATGTCAATGTCCATATCCCATGTGAATGAATGAGTCAGTAACTGGTTACAGAGGAGTCAGTCATATGTGAAAGGATTACGTGTTTACATAGCATATATGAGCATTTTTAACATGGAGGACTTTTTTTTCTTTCAGCCAGCAAATTTTCTGTTCAGCCTGAACACATTGTCTTGGTTCATGATGAACTTGATAAACCACTGGGCAAACTTGGCATCAAAGAGGGTGGGAGTGCAAGGTCAGAGACCCCTTCAGTTCCTATCCAAAACAAAATGCACATAGGTCAATTTCTTGTCTAATGGCACCATCTAGTGTTTATAATGCAGAATAACGGCTAGATCATTGCAATTGATATTCCTGGACTCAGTCAAAATTTCTGTAAAATTCCTGGCGTGAATCAAAATTTCTGTAAAGGCCATTGTAAAGAAGTGCTATACATTTTAGTCATTACAATTAAAATAAAATACTTTGGTATCAAAGCTTGTTAGGTAATGTAACTTTTTTCATGTTTCCATGCTGTTATAGAACATCATATAGTGACATTTCATAATACTATCATTTTGTCTTTCACTGTTAAAAACAAAGTATTCCACTGCCAACTCTGAGGCTCAGCTATATTGGGTTTTGTTCACTATGAACAGTAGGCAGGTGCAAACATTATTCTTAGGATTGGGCATTTATTGTGGCTCATCTTTTGTTGTAAGAATAAAATTTTGAAATACTGGTTATGTGCAACAACCTTTGCCCTTCACGTCTTTTTAACACCATGTGTTATCAGTTTTTGTTGAGCCTTTCTCATTGTTCTTTTGACAGGGGTCACAATGGTGTCCGATCATGTGTAGATTGTCTTCATACTGACGTAAGTATCACTTTTAATGCACAAAGCAATAATTTTGAGAGAATTTTATAATTTTACGCAGCTAATTTTACTTTTAAAAGTATTTTTTCTTTTTAAAAAATGTATGTGGGTCCACATTTCAATTCCTCGCTCTCATAACTAACACTCTTAGAAGGAAAAAAAAAACATCCTAAACTTTTAATGTAAGTTAAAACAAATATTTATTCAGTATTTATTTGTGCAAATTGACTCATTTTGGGTCATTTTATTGTTCCAATATTGATGATCTTTCCACAGAAATGTGAAGCTGGTGTATTCAAATTATGTAAATAAGAGTGTTTAGTTACAGTTTAGAGAGTTTGTCCCATCAGCAATAATATTCGTTTCATTGTAGCTTCAGAATAATTCATAGTATTTACAGGATAATACACCTCAACAATAAGTGCTGAGGTCTTCTTACAATTCTGACTTTGACAGATTATGCCACGACTACGAATCGGGATCGGCCGACCATCAGGGAAAACCACAGTGGACAGGCACGTTTTGGGAAGATTTTCTAAGGAAGAGCAGAACGTCCTGAGCTCTGTTCTGGAGCAGAGTGTGGAACTTTTACTGACACAACTCACAGAGCCACAACTCAAGATATCTCCACCAGGGGGCAGAAGAGCAGCAAGCAGAAGAAAAGAGAGAAAAGCTCCAGCTTTGGAGCCTGCTGAAGAGCAGAGCCAGCAGTGACCTGAATTGCTCATTCATAATACCAGACTCTTAAATCTGCTGAACATGGACAGTTTTATTGCAAAGTTGATTTTCCTATTTGCACTGAACATACACAGTAATAGGAAAAAAATGTTTTTGTAGAATTTTATGACTCGTCAGGCAAGTTTGGTTTATGATTTGAACCATGTACTGTACTGTATTAATGGATCCCTGAAAACTACAATAAAGTTGGGGTGAATCTTGCACTGCTGTCAGTCTTTTGAGGTGTTGGTGACATGACATTGTTCAGACACAAATCTATAGAACAATTTTTAACTTTTGTTGCTACTTTTGTTTAATTAGACTATAGAATCATCTCATAATACTGAATGCTACACAGGTGAATAATAACAGATGTCTAAGAATATATTAATATAAAGTACAGAGGGGAACACTTTGCTTGCTCTTGGACTTCATATAGATGTAAATTTTACAATTTAGTGTTTGTGAATGCTGTCTGAATTTGTTTAGCAGCATTAGTATCTTATGGGAGTTTGTTAAAATTAGCAAACAAACGTTGCACTACAATGCACCCGTTCCTATAAATGACTTCATGTTCTCTGCTGTGACCATGCATTACTAGTGAAGTGAAAAATTAAGTAAAATTGCTGCATATATCATTATGGATCCAATAGCTGGCAACATCAGTGTCCATTTGGTTAAATTATAGAAGTTTATTTCATTAATAAAAATCATACAGTCCTCCTTTACAGTTATTGACAGCCCTGATAAATACGAGTGAAAAGGATTACAAAAAAAATGAAACTCATTATTCTCAAGTTCATGTTATAGATGTTAGGAGAGAAAACGCTGATTTATTGGTAAAGTGAGGTTGTACAAAGATTTTTAAATGCAGCTGTACCATTAATTGTGGTGAGTACTTTTGTTTAAAATGTGTTTCTTGATAACAGCTTTTTAAATAAATTTTCTTTAAAGTTTGTCTCATTTATTCAGTGTGAAATTATGTTAATTTACCAAAAGATTAATTGCATATAATTTTTTAGTCATCTTTAACTAGGGATGCCAATTATTGATTGGATGTGCCATAGTATTAAAACATTAAAAAAGTAGGTGCCCTCATGGCATCAGATCAGCTCCGACCCATCAGGGCATGAACTCCAGAAGATCTCTGAAGATGTTCTGTTAGTTTGCATCAGGATTTTAGCAGACAGTCCTGTAAATTGAGCTGGAGTTGGGTATCCTAAACCACAGCATACTGGAACACCCCACAAGACCTGTTGTTTTGGAGGTGTTTTGACCCAGTTTTCTAGCCATCATAATCTGGCCCTTGTTAAATTTAGTCAGATCTGTAAACCTGTCTATTTGTCCTATTTCCATACATTAACTAAAAGAACTGACTGTTCACATGCTGTTTAATCACATCCTCTAACAGGTACGACTGTAACAAGATAATTGGTGTTGAAGATGATTGGTATGTTGTGTCAGAACTTTTGCACATGCCATATTTACCCCCACAATGTTAAAAGACATAAACAGTAATTTGGTCAATCATTTAATTAAAATGTGCTCTACATGGGATGTGCTAACTAATTTCCAGTTTAATTTAACAAAGTTGTCAGCCTTAGATGGCATTCTGAGAGATGTTCTAAAGTATGAAAATGGTAAAAACATAATAATAATAATAATAATAATAATAATAATAATGTGATACATAATACATTTAAATGATAAACATTCTGGACCTCAGGTAAAACAAGAAACAAAAAAATACAAGAATAGAGGATAGAAAGTACAAAAGTTGTGCACATAATAGCCTTGACCTACCAGACTCACAGGAACAGTTCATGTTTTTGTCCAGGATGTTTTACTTAATGAAGTTCATGATTGTTGTGCCAACAAAACACCAACACCATTGTCTTTTCGTAGCAGTTATTGTGCTTTTCTACCCATCCTTCTTTCAGTGGGAACATTTTACATTCATTTTTGCTGAATTTGCAGAACAGTGATGGTTTAACTGAACCCTGTGCTTTTGAAAGGTTTTAATCAGTAAGTCATATGGAACATATGATCATCAGAAAGGCAATCAAATGGTCCTTGTTCTTCAACGACAAGCAACAAATCTAACATACTCAACATCTATAGAACTCCCTTCACTAAGACAGACAACAAGGGAAGAAGAAAAAACACTTCAAAAAGACGTGTTTCTTATTACACATTCTTTGCTTTCTGGCTCCTGAGCCATGTTGGGCTATTCTTTCTCACGCACTTTTCCCATTTTCACTGAGTGGTCAATCTTGGTTAGTTCAATCATACTTCCACCAATCCTTCCCTAAGAGGTCAGAGGTTATGAGCCTGGCTGGACACAGGGCTGATGGAAAGATGTTAATTTATTCAGTATTTGGTCTCCCAGCTTCACTGGTGGTCTCCACAGTTTAACTAAAAGATTTACATGTTTAAAACCTTCACACATGCAAAATGATGGTAGAGTTCTAACATTTTTTTATTGATCATTCAAAATTAACAGATGCAAATGACTTGCTGTAGTATATAGGCATGATTTACATGGTGCTATTCCTACAAAATAAATGAACTAAACAATAAATAAAAAGCAATAAAGAGCAACCATGTCTTCTACATTGTACTGTAGGTATTCACTTTTTTATTTTCAGTAACTTTTTCTGTGGTAGGAGTAAAGACCTGAATGGAGTAAGGTTGAGCACTGATGCACTTACCATTTAAAGATTTTACTAAAACTGGATTTGACCCCTTTATTTTAGTCCTGAATAAATTACTATTTTAATATTATTTTTAATATACTACAGTAAAGACTTTAGTTTATTGTTATTAATATGTTAATAATATCAGAATCAATTATTGTTATAATATCAGTTATAACATATAACGTGTATTAACACAGAATATACAATTTTATTACATTTTTAAAAAATGTTTATGTATTATAATAAAATCTATAAATACACAATCATATTTTACTATATTATTCAGTACAACATTGTTTTGTTGCACTGTATAATAATAATAATAATAATAATAATAATAATAATAATAATAATAATAATAATAATAATAATAATAATAATTTATTATAGCTTTAATGTGCGCCTGTAAAAACAGTCCATTTACAAACTGTTAATGAACAACTCCTTTGTAATGGAGTGTCAGGTAATCCTTTTGTACGAGTCTTTTCAGGGCGCAGAAAAAAAGAGGGCAACGTCACCGGGGTGCACAAAGCCTAATGGCACAGAGATGCACAGTGCTGGATTGTAATTGCTTGGAGCAGAAAATAGCCTGTGTCTTTAAAGGGACTGCTGGTCCAAGCGCAGCTGCTGGTCAGCGGGCTGAAAGGGAGACGGCGGAGATTCATCACCCCTCTTCATCACACAATGCCCATTTATCACCCCGGTGGTGGTGTTCAAATCTCGTACCAGGCGACCACCAGCCCCACTCCAGTCCTCGCCTCAGTCTCAGCAGCAGCTCAGCCGCCCCTGCGCCTCTTTTAAACAGACTCGCTCCGTACGTCCTCCCTCCTCCTGTTGCTCAGTCGTCCCACGGAGCTCCTCTCGGATATTTTTTTTCACATAAGCTTTTCCTTGCTGCTGCTTCCTTCGGAGGTATCACCGTATTTTACCTGGGATGTGCGGAGGAACTTCACACTTACTGCCATTTTAGTTCGGCGCCAAAGGACCACCACTTAGCTAAGCTAGGCTCTCTCCGGTCCAAGCCGGGGAAAGACCGTAGTCACGCCGCTGAGATGCAAGCCTGAGGCCGGTCATCGACACCTGGAGAGTTTTTTTTTTTCAAAGCGTTTCTGCTTTCCTCTCCTCCTGCGCTGCAGTGAAGAAGCAGTTTACAGGTGCAGAAATGGCGAACGGCTTGTGTGAGCTATGCTAACAGTTAGCCCGCGTGCCGCGGCGGTTAGAATTCAAATGTAAACCGTCCGTTTCTGTGCTCGTCAAGATTTTTTTACTTTAAATCGGAGAAATCTCTCATTTACACAATTTACACTATTTGTGCTTTAAATAAGCGATTTTCCTACCAAATTTCTGCTCAGGGGAATTAATTTTTATGACTTCTTTCACAGAACGAACAGAATGCTACTTTTAGCTAGTTGGTATGAAATAGCTTAGAAATGTCTACAAATTGGCTTACTAATTTCTTACCGTTGTAAGGAAATATCCCATCACATATTTTAGCAAAAGAAGTGTCTCTTTAAAGCTACAACATTATGATTCGTAAAATAGTAAATTGTCTTCAGTTATTTCAACAAAATATTTGGTATTGTATTGTCCTGTACAACACAATAAAAAAAGAAAATAAATAAATAAAATTAGTCTTACTAAATAAGCTAAGCTATCTGCTAGATTCAGTGCATTATGTCACTATAGGCCTGTACTGACTGTATAGAGGAGGAATACACCAGAAAGCACACCTCTGCATTGGTTAAATCACTGTTTATGGGGTTTTCTTTAGCGACTGTGCTGTTTCTGAGCCCAAGCTGCTGATTGTCCAAACGCAATTCTTGTGAAGTGTCAAACGTTAAATCGAGAATTGTGCATGGACATCTGTTGCTGCTGGTTCCCACACATCTGCTGCACAAACTCCAGTTTTAACCCCACAAAGAGCTTCACTCCAGGACTCCTGGACTTAATGGTTCGTTTTGCTTGAGCCTAAACGTGGGCTCAGTGTTGTTTACTGGGATAAACAGGGTATTTTACTCACTTTCTATTACTGTGCACAAATAATCATACTGTTCTGAAAGCTGAAAGGACAAATAAAACAACAACTGGTGAATTTATTTGTCACCAGTGCCTCTCTGGATAAGCTGAATGTGCACAGTTTGTGAGACTTTGTAAATATTTTAGTTTTAAAATGGGAAATACAAAGACAAATATTTTAAAATGTTTAGGTAAAGACTAAGTTTGCTTTGATATATTTTGAAAATACGTTTTTTTAGCATGCTGGTATAAATTTTTAAATCGTTTTTTAAATGGATTAAAATAATTGGCTGTTCACCAATGCTTTATTTCATTCATAAGATTTAGATAATATTTTTTCAATACAAGATACGCGTTATAAAATGCGTGTTAAGTTAAAATAAATAAATGATCATCATGATTGTGAATGTGACACTTGTGATATTTTACCAATTCGCCTCATGTTAGCTTTTTTAAAATTAATATCTGTTTCAGAAAAAAGTGTTTGACATCAGGAGAATGTGTGGTATTGGGTCAGATTTTCAGTAGGGGGTCGATTGAACGATTTTGTCATATTTATTTATTTATATCCACTGAATAGAGAGAAGCAAAGACTGGAAGACAGGCTAACAATGACATGGCGTGTTAATCCAATCGGATTAAACGAGATTAGGCCTATACACACTTGGCAGATCTTTTGATTTTTTTTACAAAGCCTTGTAGAAAAGAACTGAACGTTATACTTTGCAGTTTTTAGATTCACAACTCAAATGATTTATTACATGTTTATTTATTTGATTAGATTTTATTTTGTCAAGTCTTATATTCCTGAGCAGCGTTATGTTTGCTGACGATGGCTGAAAAACTTCAAATAAATGAATTTTGGAGAAGATGGATTCTGTTTCCTTTTTAGTTTCTATGCTCAGCTTGTTTCCTTTGGTTCATTGATCAATACAAGCACCTAAGAGAGCTCTGTTAATCTAAATTTTTACAATGGAATTAATCTATATTACAGCATAATTTCTACAATCATCAAAACTAACGAAAAATACTGATACTTTAAAAATAAACACAGCTGATCATGATCAAACATTTGTTTCCATTTAAAATTTCATGCAGATGTAGTATAAAAATATAAAAACTAAGGTGCAATTAATTGTTCAAGTTGAGCAACTTAAATTCAAGAGACCAACTTAAATTATAAAAATAGGGAAATACCAAAACAAATAACAGCAAACCAGAAACTTCTGTAATTTAAGGAAACATTGATATTTTAAAGCCTTCTTTAAACAGGACATTAAAATGATATATTACACATATGCTGCTTACATTTGTTATCTTTAATTTGAATTGTACATTTTAATATGTTTCACTTACACTTCACTTACACTACTTATTCATTTGAATAAATTAAAGGAATAATTCAGTGAAAAAATATTTTTTAAATGCATAATTACACACCATGTGTCAATCAGCCAGCCAATGACTTGTCCAAAGTTTGCTTTAATTTAGTTTTAGTTACTGTAATTAAAATATAAGTTACACTTGATCTAATAAAATTAACATACACTTATATTGCATTGCACTTTATATGTACTAAAACTTAAAACTAATTTTAAGTTCCTACAAATACATTTTATTTTATCTTTCCTAAACCATTCCTTTCAATGAAAGTGAAACGAGGCAAGATTATACAACTCACCAACACAGTTGATACTACAAATGCATTCCCCAAATAAATTGGATCCTTTGTGTGTGTGTATGTGTGTGTAATTAAAGCCAAAGTAAACAGCACTCTGGATGAACCTTGAGCAAAACAACTGTGAGGATAAACAGTTAAAACAAAATAAAACAAAACAATTATTTTTTTCAGTTTTACAGTATTATGCTTAATCCTGGAGCTTCTATTGAATATTCCCCACTATTTGTCCTGATTCTGATCCAGATTTCTGATTTTATAATATTTGTCCTGATTCTGATCCAGATTTCTGATTGTATAACTCTATGTTTATTCCAGATCCTGAAGAACAGTAGCTTTGTCAACTATAGGAAAGTTATAATAGCTAAATAACTTTATATCAAGTGTTTAGAGAAAACCAGGATATAATGGACACTATATCATTTTGCATAATTTAGATTTAAAATGCTGTAACTTAAATTTCTTGGAATCAGAAATAGACCAGCATGTAGTTCATGTATACAACATATAAGTTGTGCCAACCCTGAAGTAGTAATCCTGTATACTCAAAATAATACATTCCAATTTAGTACATTTTAGTAAATCCATAATAAATAAACCATGATTTCTCAAATTTCTTAATGTTACATTTTTATCATCAACATTTTAATATGTAAAAATGCTGCACTTCTGTGTATCCATGCTGGTTTTTCTTCTATGAAGATATTAAAATATAACAAGCAAATCAGGTTGGCTGATGTAGAACATTATACAAAGTAAAGCTGACTTAGATGCAAAGATCTCAAACTTTTAATTTAACATTCTATTCTCTTTAAAATCAATTGTAAAATGTTGTGGTGGTGTGCATGTTATTTCAATGCATTTATGATGGAAGCAATGATACAAAGACATTAAAGTGAAGTGGAGGGAAATTCTCACAGAGGTTATTCCTCAGCCTTGCTGCACTGATTTGAAAGGTTTATGGCCTTGTTCTGAGGAAAGAGCCAATGAGCTGAAATGAGAAGTTGCTATACTGCTGTGCAAGTGGAATATGTTCTTATCATTGGGACTACTTCTCCTGAGAGCAAATGAGGCAATATATCATCTGTAGAGAGAAATGTGACAATGTCAAAGAGTTTCTTTTTTTTCTTTTTTATGAGTTTGAGGATTCTCCCAGGCTTGGAGGCTTATCAATCATTTTGGGCTAAGGCAAGAGTGTCCTGTTTTCTCCCATGTCCTTGAGAGGCCCATGTCCCCTACTGACCACATAGAGGCCAAGGGCATCTCGGCTGCCCCGTTGCAGCCCTCTCCCAGCATTCCCTCCTCCCTTTACCCTTTGTTCACCTGTTGTCCTGGAGACTCTACTGCCACAGAGACCACCCATTGTTATGGGGAGAATGGAGATGAAACGGCATGCAGCCCCCCAATGATCCCACAAGAGATTGATATGGTGCAAATATTTTGGTGCGAGACAAAATGAATCTTGGTGTTTATAACAGATTAAGATTTGTCAATCTGACTGCTATGGCTATGCTGCTAGATGTCAATGGTTGTCTTGCATCATTTCAACACACTTTTGTTCTTTGCTGGAGCTTTGACCAGAGGGAAGCAAAAGTTGGCTTTCCCAACCGTCCCGAATGACTGCACCCAAAAAGGATTTCCCCCTTTGTGGCAATTGTACCTCATCCCAAGCCCACACATGGCCTCCTCTAGCCCCTATCCCACCCCTCGGCCGGCCGCTGGCTCTCCCCTGACCCTGGCCACGCACATGAAAGCCCCATCAGTGCTGTGACCAGCCACATTTACAAGTGAAAGGGAGCCAATAATGGAGCGGTTAGGGAGAAAATGAGGAGACAGAGGGGAGCTCACAGATGTTGATGGGGGAGCCTGAGCCATTGTTGCTGGGGGGAGGCGGTGAGGTGCCTTTTTAAACCTGATTTGGAATGGAAGGATAGAGGTGTCCGAATGGTAGGGCCAGAGGCCAGGCGAGGACAGCCATCCTGGAGAGCGTGTGAACCAGGGCATTGGGGTCAAACTAAGAGTGGAGAAAGGAAAGGGGGGGGTCACTGTGGTATTATCTTGGCGGCTTTTTGTAAGAACATTGCAACATTGGAAAATCCTTCCTTAAACGTTACTCCAAGGTGAAAGGGCATTCAGGCTGAGGCGCTTCACTCTGTGGTCTTCCTCCCCACACATAAAGATGAGGACTGATGAAGTCGTCAAAGTGGGTATTATGCCAGGGCTTTGTGTGCAGGTGTAACAGAGAGAAAAGCTAACTTGTAAGAACTTTATCCTCCACTGAAAACACCTTTGTTTAGGTCCTTCCATAAAAAAGCTTTAAGTCAGCCTCTCTGAACCTGAATGGCCTTCTCTTAAGACTACCATGCACCATCTGACACCTCTTCATTTCCTGTTGAGAAACGACTAATTTCCTGTGGCAGAAGGCAGATGAGGAAATCTAGCAGATATCTTCCATCAGTAAGAACCTGGCTCCATACTTACAAAGGACATCAATGTAAGAAGATCTAGAAACAGGGTACTGTATTTACATTAGTCATTATATGATTAAATTAGAAAAACAATTTGTTTTTAACTCGAAGAGGATCATTTGTGAAGAGTCTAGATTTGATCTCAGAATAAAAGTGAAAGTGATACATTGTGCTTGCAGAGGAGTTTGACATACTCATTTAACCCATCCACAAAGTGAAACACACCTACTACATGTCTAGGGGGCAGTGAGCACACTTGCCAGAAGCATTGGACAACCCTATCCTGAGGAGCTGTTGGAGGTTAGGTGCCTTGCTCAAGGGGATCCATCCAGTCCTGTGAGATGGTTCAAATCAGTGAAGGCTGTTTCCTTAACCATAAGCCCACAGCATCCCCCAGGAAAGACCTGCTACTGGGATTTGAAACAGAACCACCATATGATAAGTGCACTGCCACATTACCCAGTGCACCACTGAGGCTGTGATGACCTACAGGGTCTGTTTGAACACTATTTCTAAACTAAAAAAGTTACATAATTTTACAATCTCCACAGAAAATAAAATGGTATGTTCTAGACTAGCAACAAATGAGGCTAAGGTTACCATGTTCAATGCCAAGCATTAGCAAGAGGGATATAAAGCCCTCCACCATTGGGATATGGAAGCATATTCTTTGGAGCAATAGAGCTCCATCCAATATCTGTGGAGTTGAGTTGGAGTGGCGTTTGTGATCCAGAACAAATCATCCAACATCTGACCTCAGTAATGCTGTTGTGGATGAATGCAGCCAAACTCACAGCAATGTTCCAACAGAGTATAATCTTCTCCAAAAAGTACTGACTTACTGCAGCACGCTTTCAACAAATATCAAATTCAGAGGAAATGCTGTATAAGCAAGTGTGCACAAATGTATAACCATATAGTGTACATATTGTATGTATGTAGATGAAAAGCAGATGTTCTCTCCTCAGACATTCACATTTTAAGCAGAAAGCAAATAGTTGAGCCTCTTTGGAACCACCAGTGGCTTCTCTCACCTATACTGAAGAATCTCAACCAATTTGCATTATTTTGAATGTACTTACAGTATAATCTGGTGTAATAAAATTAAATAAGTTTAAAATGTTAACTCGTTAAAGCAACAGTAAGGCACAAAATGCTGCTTTACACGCAAAAATGTGAAAGACAAGCACAACCAAAACAGAGAAACCCTTAATTGCCTTTTATTTTGATTTGTTTCAGGCACAAAAAAGTTTCTTTCTTCACTTCATATCAACTGAGGCACTGGGAACAGGCAAATAGCATTATAAATAACATAACCCTTTGTCAGAGAACAGTATTGGTATTATACAAACAAGACCTACTACAGCTAAATAAACATTACTGTTTTTACAGATATGGTGCCTAAAAAGAATTCAAGTAATTTCAAATGATTTTCAATGTAATACTGAAAGAGTATGCGTTTCAGATGGCAAAGGCAAAAGGCATTTCAAGATATTTCAGAAATGAAATGTTAAATGGTGTCTTTAGGAATGTTCAAGGTCTTGGACATCTTATACCCATTGCCCTTTTGGTGCAAATGAGATGATCTCTTTCCATTTCACCATGGTTGCAACACACCTTGAACACACCTGTGGTGGGTGTTTATATAGACACTTCACAGTTGAAGCAAATTAAGGGTCGTTATTAAGTTCCCAATTTGTTAGCCATGGTTTAACCCATATTTAGGTGAAACAGACAAGCAGCAGGTTTCAAAATCAGCGATATCATATAGGGGTTGAATAACTGTGAGATGGCATTATTAACCAAGTACACTGCTACTCTAAAATAATACAACATTCATTTTCTTTGTTCATTTGCATCATTGAACTGAACATTTTAAAATTAAAAATTCTTACCTTCTATGGGAGTTTAACTTCTTACAAATGTATATCAACCCAAAGAATACTTGTTAAAATGGTATGGTTATGTTATATGAAACTGTGGCTCATTTGGCAGTGACTATGGCACTGTGGACGTTTTATAGGGAAAAAAAAGAATAATATGAATACTGCTAACAATAAATATGATATATGTGTGAACTGACATTTAAATATTGTTTACAATTTCAAATCAAAAAAAAAAAAAAACATCTTAATGTTAAAAACATTGGAGCTGAAACCTTTTAGCTGTGACAACACTGTCACCTATTGGTAAAGATGCAGAATACAGTACTTTTCAACATGTTTTTTGGAAAATAAATAATTAAAAATCATAAAATCCCTGCATTTAATCCTGCTAAACATACTAAACAAACTTGATCATTCCTAGTCAGCTACAGTTGTTGCAATTAAAGAAAGCTCTTCCCTTTTGATTTAAAACTTAGTTAAGTCAGAGGTGCATCTGTCTGCTAAGATGACCTGCAGCAGAAACTGTCCATGTGCTCAAATGCTGGTTAGTTTCTACTCCTTTCTTCAAAGCAAACCTCGCCAGCGAGGTATTTATAGAAAAAAATATCTACATAAAAGGAATCATCATCATAATTGTAAACACAACTTTTTAAAAAATCATCACCCAAAGTCCTACTTCCTAGTTGCCGTTTCACTCTTCACCAGCTCTACAGAAGCCTTTTCAATAATCCAAAGAGATGAAATGAACGAATTCCATCTGACCTGGTGTCCATGTGCACCCACAGATATTTCTTTTCAGGCCTCAGAGGAAAAGATTAACTTTAGCAGGTACTAGTTTACACCCAGTACTTGAGAAGTGTTGCCCATCCTGTGGTGTGTAGGAGATGGCACCTCCTACTGATGCTGCCACATCTCTTTGCTGGCACTCACCACGTTGGCACAGCTCCCGCAGGGCACAGCGTTCCACATGGCGCCGACACAAGGGCAGGAAAGGCACAAAATAAGCTATTCGCTTTTCAGAGATTACTTTGGAATGGTAGAATCCACCTGGAGAACAAAGTTGTAGTTACTGAGTGGTTTGGATAAATAAGGTAGTTAATAGAAATAATTTACTGTAGAATGAGGAATAATGCTTACTGTTCTTATTGTTGTATACTGCATCTGCAATGGCCTCCTCCAGCTCCTCTGCCTGAATCTCCTCCCGATCTTGTCCAGCCTGTCGGCTCTCTAGAGTCACTCTGTTAATGACCTCTTGACCTGCAGTGCTAGAGAAAAGAAACATTCTATCAGAAAAGCAAATTTTGCAAAGATAATTTGAAAATAAATTAGGTTTCTACATAGAATAAGTGACATTGAAATAGAACTGACAGGAGCAATGACCGAATCTGCCAAATTTCTTTACTTTTTCTTTCCCTTACAATGACCAGCATGTATGTGCCTTTATTATTTTGTTACTCTATAAGCCGTTGTGGTAACATCACAAGAGATTTACACTAACTGTGAAAACAAAATCACACTAACATTCTCTGACTTTGGACATACCTGATAAAGACATAGATAGCCTTGCGGTAGTTGGTCTGGAAAACAACATGTGATGGCCCAAGGAATGGTTCTAATACATCAATCAGTCCCGGAGGCATTTTCTCCATTTCATCAAAGATAAAGACAGAGCGAGCACAGGCTGTGAGGTTACCCTGCACCCATCGCTTCAGATCTGACTGCATACAAAACGGAAGAAATGGTATTGTAAAAAATATATGCATGATTTTGCTGAAAAAAAATATTTAAAAAGGACTTTTTTCAATGAATACACAACACAGGCGGTCCTCGTGTTACGCGGTTCCCGAGTTACGATGTTTCGTGGTTACGACACATCTCCCATTTACTGTATAAAACCTTGTTTTGTGTTTGGTGTACGCGGCAGAAGAATACACGGTTACGCGGCTGTTTCATTTAATTATTAAACGTATTTTCTGTGTTTTTTGATAATTACTGTGTTAGGATAGGTGTTAGGTTAGGATAAGTGCTTACAGTATGTTATTTATGTACAGTATGTACGTATGTTCCGACTTACACCGA
This sequence comes from Crenuchus spilurus, assembly GCA_036984385.1. NCBI lineage: Eukaryota > Metazoa > Chordata > Actinopteri > Characiformes > Crenuchidae > Crenuchus > Crenuchus spilurus. Next base: position 28,771 of record BRDA01028713.1, on the reverse strand, counting down.
AATTCGGTTTACGACGCGACGTAGGAACAGATCAACGTCATAAATCGAGGACCGCCTGTACACATTTAACCAGGCCACACTTAGTATCAAACTATCTAACAGCTTGCTTTGTCTTTCTTTATTACTGTGGAGATGGATGTAACAATGCATATATCTTTGGAATGTTAAAAATACATCAGCTGCAATACTACAGATTGTTTTTTTCTGATAACAATTGGCAAAAAAAATAGCTATGCCAACATAGCTATACATAGTAAAATCAGAGAAAGTGGCCATTGTGCAGTGCTCTCCGTTTCCAGAGCTGTACATTACAGTAGAAAATATGATTGAAATATAACAAAATAAAAACATCAACATACCCTGTACTGCTTCACCTGGTCATTTAAACGAAAGTGCAGTGTAGGAACAAACAGATGGACATAAGGGCTTCCCATGGCTGTTCCATACAGGTGGCGTGCCAGTATTGAACTGACCATACTCTTACCAGTTCCTGAACCTCCGTGGAAAGACAGCACCAGTGGTCTATCTGGACTCTCCTTCTTTAGGAAAGTAGCCACTGACTCTGACACAATATCAGTCGCCAAATGCTGCCCATATACATTTCTATAAAGGTCCCACTCCAGGCCTGTATAAAGGAAGAAATAAGATAGAGATCAACGTCAACGTACACAGAGATCAGTATTCCTGATAGGAAGTTCTCTGACCTAACGTAGCATTACCCAGACTCTTAATTGACAAGGTAAGCACAGATCACTAGCTAGCACTTAATAGAGAATCAAGAACTGAATCAGGATTTATTGGTGAAGTGTATATGAACATATAAAGAATTTAAACTAGAACTTTAATACATCAGTACATATTACAGACTACATATAAGAACTGGATAGTATGCTTCCTTTTACTACCATTGTGATGGTTTGAAGCCAGAAAACAACCTTAATGGATGGTGCCATATTGCTTGCACTTACGCAATAGATTCAAGATGAAAACAGAGCATGTGTAATAGAGACGGAAGGCGAGGTAGCACTACCACTCAAACTCTGCCCCCTCTGTTGGGGTGACACCCTTTTGCCAGAGTGCGCACCCAGACCGTGTTGATATGCTACATTAGTCAAATATCAAAATGAGTCACTTACTGAAAAAACTGCCAATACTTTTCCCCCTGAGTGTCTGTTACAACAACTTCCTGCTGAACAAGTCGTCACATCTCTTAAAAAATGTCAAAGTCACAGAATGTAGAATAAGCTGAGCTGTAGCTCTAGCCTTAGCTACTGCGACGAGTCACAGGGAGAATGTCTGCTCATCCACGACCATCAGAATGAGCTGTCAACCACCTCATCACCACAATATCCCTAAATAACTTCCGTAAAATGCATTTACTGTATAGTAAAAAATAGAAGTGTTAATTAGCATATGTATAGCTTGTGAAATTAACAACACAGCTGATCAAAAAAATTACTGAATGAGGAAATTAATGTTGCTTGTATGTAGCTCCCATTCAATACAGCGGTATTTAAAATTGCACTGCAACCAGTCACTAGCGGGCGTCAGAGACGTTTTGGCCTCACTTTCTCATTCTTTTCGCTGTGTCCAGTCCTTATGTACAGTTTATGGAAAATACACAGTCCTTCTCTCACACTGTAATGCACATTACAACATTCAGAGCAGCACATTTCTGCTCTGAATTGTTATTGAATTTTGACACTGCTCAGGATAAGCATTGCTGAATCTCAAGTAATCTAGACAGCTGATAGGAGCTAAGCTAGCTGAATATCTACTTTTTTATTAGCAACGTTAGCTTCCTTGCTAACAGTCCAATTAAAGTTAAATTTTTAAACACAAACGTACGAAAGCTTACACAAACCCTTGCAAAATAACTGCACTAGTGTATATGTAGTATAGTATATATACTACTTGGCTAGCACAAGGCTAAACCTAGTGTTAGCTATATTAGCAGTGTTAGCTAGCCTGGTCCTAAAAGCAAAACATTCCTTTCAACACTGTCCTCACCTTGGATGTTTGGTTTAAAGTCGCAGTCACAGCTGTCAGATATGGTGCAGTATATCGTTTTCATCTCAAAACCATTAATCGCGGATATACAAAACTGCAAAATACACACACACAAGGCGAGAGCTGCTCCTTTAGACCACAGCTCCATGGTGAGTTGGAGGGTGGAACAGATCCAGGGGCCGCCTGGTTCATCCACTAGAGGCGCTACAGTCATTACAGGTTCTGCCCACCTTCGCCCCACAACATCAAACACAATATTTGTGTTCATTATTAAGGAAACTGTTGTGCCACTATTTTGAGATTTTCATTCGTTATTTTGATATTAACTCAATGATTTGATATATTAAGTCATTACTGTTTTTAATGTATTAAATATTAACAGATACAATCTCATCATTTTGAGTCATTCAGTCATTACTTTGAGGCATATAATAATTTTTGAGATATTAATTATTTTAAGATATTAAGTCATTATTTTGAGTTATATGATTTTTTTAGATATTCATTATTTTTTAGTTATTTAGTTAGTCATTTGATATTTTAACTAATTATTTTATATTAACTCAATAATTTTATGTCATTCTTCTTTTTAGATATTAACTATTAACAGATACAACATCATTATTTTAACATAATTAGTCAATAAATTGAGATACAATATGACTGTTTTTTATTATTAAGTCATTATTTTGAGTTATTATTTTGAGTAATTATTGTTGAGATATTCAATATTTTGAGTTATTTAGTCTTTATTTTTAAGATACTCATTATTTATTATTATATCTCAAAATTAGATCATATCCCAAAATAATAACATAGCAATTTACTTAACAATGAAAAATAAATCTGTGCTTGTATTTATTTGTTGCAGAAATGGGCTTCCATATTATGAGATATATGCAATACTGTGCAAATGTTTTATGCACCCATATAAAGTAAAACATTTAAAGCTATATATTTGGCCAGTAAATGTTTATGCTCCGAAAAACAACTTGTTCTTCAAAGGAACTCACAATATAACACGTTGTTCTTGTTAGTTTTAATGTATTTGTTTGTATTTGTAATGATTGTATTCACATTACTGTTAGTTGACTGTAATAACTTTAACAGTTAAAATTTGCACCATATTCAACGTCTTTTTCACTTCAGACATGTGTGAGCTACACGTTGACGCTTGGCTACAAAGTCTAAGATCAGTGATTTGATAAGGTCTCAGAATCGTTTAGTATAAATAAAGGCCGAAAAACAGAAATCCTAATGCCATTAAAGGCACAGTATTTAATATTTTGGGTTACCTTTTAGCAGAATTTAATATAATCGCTAATAAAAATGATTAAAAACACATCTAATCATTATAAACTAAGAAGTCGTTTGATTATTTTACCTTAGAATAAGCAGTTTATATCTACATTGGTCGCGGGTCGAACACCGACTGAAGCCGCCATGTTGCATCGCCATGTTTCTACAGTAGTTCGAAAAGGACAAACGAGGCTAGCAAAAACCGTTTGTGTTGTAATGACGAATTCGCCACTCAAATTCGATGGCGCTGTAGCTTTATTTTACCGTTGGCTGACAAAACAGGAGAAGAAAAAAAACGCATACCTCAATAATAAGAAATACACGGAGGAGAAGCAAGAATAAATGTTTTTTGGTTTATTTGTTAAGATGGCGGAACATTCTTATGCTCGTCAAGAAGAGAAAACAACTTCAATCTCAAAGAAAAGAAAACATGAAACAAGGGTTTTTCCCCCATTCCACCTTAAATGGTGCTGCAGGACATTGTAGCGCATCGGAGCTGAACGCTACTGCTTGGACCCTACTGCTGCATTTAAGGTGGAACGGGAGATTCGTAGCTGCGCGCTAGTTCGCGATCTTAGTTACTATGAGCTCCCTGTGTGAACTCTTATCGGCTGAAGTGCCTTTTTCAGAGCATGGCAAGCTTACCTTGACTAGAGAAAAATATGTATCCTGCCTGCATTATCTGTCTGTAGTGAAGCAGCAGTTTGATGCGTTTACTTTTTTAGTACAGAAAACAGCTAACGTTTACAATAACACTACTGAAGTGCAGAAAATATGTTTAGTCTGCATTGTAGCTATGATAATTTTACACATTACATTTCCTAAATTTCTAATTAAAATTAATCTTACCACTTGACATATCACTAGCTCTAAAGCTGCTATTAGACATCGCGTTCAGGAGTATCAAAGATATATGAGATCTTACGGCCACCGTAGAGACTCCTTGTGTTTGGAAGGGAGGGGCTGTGGAAAAAGTCTTCAGTTGGTTGCAATATGGAAACTAAACCACTAGATGTCGCTGGAAACTACATACTGGGCCTTTAACTGATACATTTTTAGTAAAAAAAACTTTTTAATTCTTACAGCACTGAGCAAAAGTTAGCGACCCTTGTATTATTTGTATTTATTGTTGTTCTGAGTGAAAATGTGAACCCAAGAGAACAAACATTTTAATGCACAATTACTCTTTAATTACTGGATTTAACATTTTAGGGAAAATAACATGTAAAATGTAAGCTTATAAAGATTTATAAAGTAATTATGTGTGATGGTTTAATGGAAAAAAATCATACTGTTAATCATACTTAAAAATACAAATCTGAATAGGACTTTGTATTTACATCATTTACAAATCTGTGTAAAAGACAAAACAAACAAACAAACAAACAACAAAAACCCCAAATAACTTATAACCCTTTTCAGAGCTGTCTTTGTGTGTTGTTCATCAAAAAGAGGAAACAGACACATGATTAAGAGTCAAGATCGCTGCTTTAAGTCACAGTGCTGGGCAGTGGTTCCAGTCTGTTGGACAGGGCTGTTAATACTTTGTCAAACTTTTCATAGCGTTCCTCCTGGCTCTCCTCTGCCCCACGGCTTCCCCAAAGCAGACGCATCTGGAATTCTGTGAGGAAAATTTCAAGAAGCTCGGGCTGCTCCTGCAAACCTGTCAGGGACAAGCATAACTTATTCATCCATTCACTTAATGCTATTTGAGTTAACATTTTAGGACAAACAGACCAATAGAAAATGACTTTGAATAACATCTTTTTACAATCATTTACATTATTGCTATTAATATTCTTCTTTCTCCTATTTCAAATATATTTTTTTTACAGTAGTTTCATGTAATCAATGGATTGAGGTGCTCCTTACCCTGAAGTTTTGTCTTTGCATTATAACAGAACATATTCCCATGACACGCAATGGTACGTGCGGTGTCTAGATGGCCCAACACAGAATCCATCCCAGCCTCCAGATTCTCCCATGATTCAGATCCCTCAAGTGTGACCATTCTCTTCTCGAGTAGGAGCAACAGAGGGAGCACATGGGGCACAGTTACTTCTGAAGGATCACAGATCTCTTAAAGCAAAAAAAAAAAAAAAGTGGGTGAGTAAGAAGAAATTATATTAAAGACTGATCACCAAATAAGACCTGCTGGTAGTAACTTCTGTCTTTTTTGTTTATATTTTGAAAGATAGCATTACCTTTTCCATCATTCATTCTCTTTAAAGAAGGTCTCAATGTTTTCTCATACAGTACTGCACTTTCTGTGTATTTCTGACGTAACACCATCCATGTCTCCTCCAACCGTGTAATCTAGAGAACAAGTAGAGAAGCAATTAAAGCATTATACACTATTGAAGATTCCTAAATCAAATTATTCAAACCACTTTTTAAGAGATCTGGACCACTTTTCAAGACATTTGGTTCTCTTTTCAAAAATTTCAAGTCACTTTTTAAATTAATTGAATCACTTTATAAACCCCTGATAACTTTAAAAAATCACTTAAAAAGATGAAATCACTTTTCCAAAAAAAAAAAAAAAACAATTCAAACCAATTTCAAATTTATCAATTAAAAATCAACTTCTAAATGAATAAAATCAAATCAAAAGCCACTTTCAAATGTTTTAAATCACTTTTATTCAGATCATTGTTCTCCTGTTAAAAGCATATTTTCAAAAACATTTTGGCTGAAATGTGTTTAAAACAGCTGAAAGTTGTGAGTTTGAACATTACTACAAGTGGAAGTATTATGCAGTATTATTACTGGCAGTACTCAGATGTCCTTTTACAGGTTTTCCTTCAGTTTCACAAAGACAAATGTCCAGGCAGCTTTCTATTTATCACTGCTGTTAATGTAAGTTTGTGTGTTTTTGCCTGTTGACAATAAAAGAACAGTTTTGTTGCACAAAACTTTACAAACCACTTTCATCAATTTTCTTTTCCCTTCATGATAAGCATGGTTGGGAAGACATCTTTAAAATAGTTTTAAATGAATATATGAATGAATAATAGCCTTTTGTAATGAATCTCTTCAAAATCTACTAATTCTGAAAAAAAATATCTTGAAAAGCTAGATGCTCCCAAACTTTTGCACATATGGTTTAAATCTGCTGTTGTCCTGACAGCTTTTTAATACCTGTGGAAGTTCCAAGACTTTCATTACTGCAGTGAAGCCAAACATGTTTCCAAGGTTAGTCTTCAGCTCTGAAGCCAATGAGATAGTTCTGTGTAGTAGAGCTCCTCTTTCCTCCACACTGCCTGTGCAACCCAATAGTTCCACTGCCAGCATGATGGACATGGTGTGGAACCTTGGGTGAAGCAAGGGTGCATATTAGGTCTTAATGCATTTTCATGTAGAGGTTTTCTAAAGTGTCAGCAGCACAATAGTGTTTAGCCTAAGTCACCTTTCCAGGAGATCTTGTCGGAGATAATGGCCGTGCGGAAGTGTAAGAAGCTCCATTCCCGAGCTCACTCCCATTCCTCTTGTTCTATCTTCAGCTACATCCAGAATTCGAGCAACCTGCAGAGTGAAGATTGTTAAACAATCAGGTTTTTACTAATTCTAGTAACTTCTGAAATCAACTGTCCATATTTGCAGTCATAACAAAAACCTGTGCAGTTGTGTATAAATGTTTGGATGCCCATTATTAAATTGCATGTTTTTACTGATTTTTTTAACTGAAAATCAGCTAAAACATCCTCTACAGTGAACAAACTTCTGGGGCACCGAGTGGCTCAGGGGACTGCTGTACAAGGATCATGAGTTTGAATCCTGAACATGCTGCTTGCCATCGGTAGCCAGGGCCCAATACAGCAAAAACTGGCTATGGCCTCTCCAGGCAGGATTGGCATGCATTTGCTGCCCAGCGGCAGTTCGAAAAGAGACGGTGCTTAACTTCACATGCATTGGAGGAGGCCTGTGTGAGTCTGCACCCTCCTAGAGTCAGGGACATTACAACTTTTAGGGAGAGTCAACAAGTGGGCAGGTCAATTGGCTACCAAAAAATCACATAGGGGAGAAAATCAGGGTAAAAAAAACAGAGAACACATTTCTGCACGTTATAATGTACACTTACTGTGTAATACTAATTTTAACATGCTGAAAATATCTGTACAGAATGTTAACTTACTTACAAAATCAGTAAAATTTGTATATTTGAACAGGGACATCCAAACTTTTCCATGTAACACAATAAATTCTGGACCATTTCTATAGGTCCATTCATCATAAAACTGTACTAAACAATAAAAATGACACTAAGGATTTGTTTTTGCTTATAAAGATGTCAACAATATGACAGACATGATTTTAAATACTTAAGACAATAAAAAAGCAGTCAGAACCTACATACATTAGTGGGTTCAGTGGGAATTGTAGGTAGGCCTTAATTACAGTAGGCCTTACATCAATCATTCGTCATCTCAAAGGGCAATTATAATTACTGACTGAAAAAATGGTCAGGCAGTGTCAGGAGTCCAAATGTTCCATGTGTGGTTCAACATGGATTTCTTAGATTGACATAAATACCATATGGAAGTTTACGTCTTTTGCCAATAATTAATAATGCATCTAATTACAGTATTTTCAAATATACAGTATTATTCATATATATTATATTCATTACATGCAATGTGATGTTGTTTCAAGCCTTTTTTGTTTTAATGTTGATATTGTTTGAAAAGTTATTTACTCAAACTCAGAATAAAATATTCCAATAATGTGACATTATGGATTTCTGATTGCCCTGTCCTGATCTTATCTAGGATAGTGTGTAATGCCCTGCCTTGTGCCTGGTGACGTGGTGAGGCTCTCACCACAACCCTGATCAGGATTAAGTGGATGATAATGGATGGATGGAAGGATGGATTTCTGATTTTCATGAGCCATAATCAACAGTAAAACAAAAAAGGCTTGTAATTTTACATGTGATGAATAATAAAATTGGACTTTTTAAATTTTTATTAAATTATGAACACAAAACTTTTTCATGGTATTCACATTTTTTGAGATGCACAAGTATGTTGATGTTGGTCCAACCGCTTGAAAAACTTATAGCACCTTTTTACTGATAGTGGTTATAATGATCAGTCATACCATGCAGTCAACTTTGGTGATGTGCATGGCCATTGTTTTTGTATCTGTGTCTGAAAGCAGCTCTTTAACTCTCTTCAGGACTCTTGTCTCTAGTGGTTTATTCGGTGCAGGGAGCAGGGGTGACTGGTACACACTGGGGCTGAAACTAGAGGCTGTTTCAACCACAAGAGGCATTAAATAATCTTCATTGTCCTCCTCCATGAAGCCAGGCACAGTCTGCTCCTCTTGTTCACTGTGAGGAGACTCTATATGACCCTGACTGGGTGGAGAGATGGCGGGGTTGGCCTGCAGGTCACTGGGCTCTGCAGTAGGGCTTTGACAGGACATGGTAGACCAGGTGTTGGCTGTAGGCTCCAAATATATGACAGAGCTTTCAGCAGGTGAAGTGGAAATGTAGGTTTCGATGGGTCTTTGCAGGACAGGTGATGAAGGGACAACAACAAACTTCCTGTTGCGTGATGGACTCCTTCTGCGTCTGTAAACTACAAACAGAGGACAGGCTATATAGTAGAAGTGTAAACTACTGTTCAAAGGCTGGATCTTGTCACATTAACTGTTGTCTTAATCAATAATAACTGATATTATAAATTGAATAATATGTGATTATTTATAGTAATTTCTTATTTATCTACTTCAAGATACCACTTTATAAATAAAAATAAATTCTGAATAGACATTGTTTTATATTATATCAGCTTTCTCAGTTATTAAAGAATAATCTTAATCTCTGTTCATCAGTAATCTAAAATGTCTTCATTTTGTACTTCTTGCTTCAAAATATTTTAAACTTCTATTAGCATATAGTATTATCAGCATCACACTAACTCATACATGTATCTGCTAGTTTTACAATAGTGAAACAGTGTTTACATGCTTTTGAATAGTACAGTATATACTTAGTTTATTTATATGTTTATTTTAATGTAATACTGTGTACATTGCAGATAACAGCACGCACGTGTGTTTACTGGTGTTGGTGATGACGTCACAACAACGCGCTGTTCCAGAGTTCCGGCAAAGCTCTTGACTGCCTCCCTATGGTGAAACAGTGAAAAACACTATAAAATCACTCGTTTCAGCCCAAAAGTGAAACAAATGTTCAGTGTACCAATACATCAATCCATTAACTCAAATCATAAACTCACTATATAACAGATTAACCAATTATATATATAATAATATGTAACTTAGTATATAACTATATATATATATATATATATATATATATATATATATATATATATATATTTTACAAAATACAAAAATTGTAACAAAATTAATGTTAATAAATAAGTAAGTTAAAGATGATCTGTTTTCCAACAGGTATAACATTTTTTGATGATGTTAGGCTGGAAGGCCATGGCAAAACTTCAGCTCTCTTAAGGTCACCCCCTGTGAATTCTGAAGTGTGAATTTTGAAATACAGTGGAACCTCAGTTATTGTTTGCCCTGGTTATCGTACAATTTGTTTACCGTCGACTTTTTTTGGGGAATTGTTTGTCCCAGTTATCAATCATCTGCCCGGTTTTCGTCTACCTGCGCACCTGACTTGTAATAAATTTGTGAAAAAAAGCATTCATCCATCCATTCGTCACTCACCCAAGCATTTGTCGTTCATTGTGGCTTTAATTCTCAATGTTTCTCTGGCTTTGTTTCTTGTTGCTCCTCCTTGATAACATTCAAAACAAACTAAAGCACAGCACACTAAAGTGACGGCGTGCAGCACTACCACCTGAAAATGGGTGCAAAAGCAAATAGGGGTCGAGAACCCCAAGAACGGGTGTGCAAAACTAAGGCTTCCGGCTGGACCACACCAGGAGAGTAAACCCGTAAGAGTGACATTAAATGTTCATTTATTCATTTCATTAGTCTTTTGTATTTATTTCTTTTTATGTTCTGTATGTAAAACTATAGTTATTCTAGATAAAATGTGTTTTTGTTAATACTTTGAGTGTATGGATTTACATTATTTCTTATGGGAAATATTGTTTCAGTTATCGCTTGTGTCTATTATGCACATTAATGAAATACGGTTCTGCTCACCTCTGTGGGTTTATTAGCTGTATGGCCAGAGCCTCAGTTGCTGCTGTTCTTTCTCGTTTCTTCAGGCTTCCCTTCCTGTGTGTGGGGGAGTTTACTGGAGTCCTCTCCACACTAGCCTGGCCAAACATTGTTTCCAGATAACGCAGTGGTAGAGTTCTGTTTACTGGGGAGTAGACATGTGCCCCACTCTGTTTTGTCAGGGGGGTATGATTGCCCACATAGAAATGCACCAATGCTGGAATGGAGTCAAATGTTTCTCCTTCCAGAAAGTACTGCATTCGTGTGTACGTATCACTGGATCGAAGCAGAACCTTGCTGATTAAAAAGTGGAGTGGCTTCTCATTCCAGCGACTGGTTAAGACGTAGTCTCCCAAATTGGTGAGAGAATCACGTATCAGGAAATCCCCATCCTCAAGCACAAGAGACTCAGCTACCTAGAGTGTGGGAAACATGGAAAATAGTATAGCTCTCCAGATATAAATACATTCCAGCACTGCAGGAGGGCTCATTTCTGCACACATACTATACTTATGTTTATACAAAATTACTTCATTTTTTGATTACACAGCATGCCTCAAAGACAAGTCTAAGACTTAAACTCAGTCTGAAAAACTAGCCAGAGATATTTGGCATCTCTCGTTTGCATTTATTTTATAAACAGTGAATGAAACGCTTAAATGACTGATTAATACTAAGTTATGACATTCAATAACAGTGTAATAGTACTGCTAAATTATTGGAATTATATATACAAAGCTATAGGCATAAAAAATTGGACTGTCTGCTCAAAGGTTTGTAGAAACCTGCTGTTCTTTTCTTCCAGTGTCATCCTTCACAGCAGTAGCAGCCTCTACTCTTCTAAGAAGACTTTACACTAGATGTTGGACCCTTTGCTGTGCAGATTAGTCTATATTCAGTCATTACAGCATTAGTAAGATCAAGATACTGATGCTATATGATTAGCTCTGGATCACTCCAGCTCATACTAAAGGTATTGGATGGAGCTCCATCACTACAGAGAACAACTCCACAGCAGTGGGGGACTTTATATCCTTCCAGCTGACGCTTGGCTTGGTGGTCATAGGCTCATCTCCTGAGTGTCCAATTCTATTGTAAATGCTTTTCTGTAAAGATTTTATAAGTCAATGACTGAATGAATATGATGCCTGAATGACTGAAGTGAATGTCAGAAATTAGTGCATATTAAAGTTGAATTCACTCATTAGTGTCTACAGATGTAATGCACTGTCAGTGAATAAACAGTAACTTTGCATTCTGGAAATATGTTTTCAGGCTAGTTATCAATATTTGTAAAGTTCCCATTTGTGTATTTTAAAGAGAAGAACAAAACAAAACGGTCCCATCAAAATATGCTATGTCTATAACAGGGGTGTAACAAAAATAATTTTTTCCCAAATACTTCAAATAAAATTTGAGTAAAGAAAAGTGTTTAAAAATGTCCTTTTCTTTTACTCTTTGATGTGTAAACAATGCAAAGCAGTGTCCATTTTTTACTTGTAAACAATTTTTCAAACAAAAATGATATTTGAAAATCAAGCAAAAAGAAATAAAGCTTCCATTGCAGAATGGAAAAAGCTGGAATGCTACTAAAGAGGCAAAAAATGTGGCATATGGTTGTGTGACTTATGGACTTTTGTTGTGAGTTACATTGATGACAAAAATAGCATTACATGGTAAAATGAACACAAAACCTTGGCAATTGTTCATCTCTAGTATGCAAATCATCACATTTCTGTATTGCAATGTATTGTATCCTAATGCATCATTACCCCACTAGCTCTTAAACTTAATGTAAACTCAATGTCAAGTTTGGAAAAGTTTGCAACATTGAAATTCATGCACACCAACCAAGACTATTCAGTAATTAGTGCAAATTATTCTGCAATAATCATGTATCTATTATGTAGTTATGATGAACAGTTCATTAGGAGCAAATAATTTGACTTACCTCCCAAGGTATATGTCCGTGGTACCAGCTGTGGCTTTGTATATCACTGCTGCTGAGCTTCAGCTCTTCCTCCAACTCCTTCCTCAGTTGCTCTGATGGGGTTTCCAACAGGCACGTCTCTTTCGAAAACTTCCAGAAAGAAACAAAATAAGGATTCCGTCTTGAGATCATTTCTTCATAAAAAGGCAGAAAGTCTGAACTGGTTTCAGAGTAAAACCTTCATTCGCCACTGGAGAGATCCTGCACATCTAACACTTACAGTTCTGGCCAGTTGTTATGGAGACATTACTGTTACAATACTTAATTGACCAATAAATCACAGAAGTGATTGGTTAAGCCTGACATCATTATAAGGGCTCACGCAAGGACCACAAAAAAAAAAAGAGGAATGCAAGCAAACCCCATGCTCTGAAACCAAAGATATGTGGATATTTATCAATGTTTATTCACAACTGTAAACTTGATTTGCGAGAATTTAGACTGTGGGAACATGTCCTGAAGGTTGATGAACTATTGTATAGTAAGACATAGACAAAAGACAGCACAGCCAAAAACTATCAGTGCTACTAAGAGGAAGAATCCAAGCATAAACTACGCCAGTGTCCCTGTTTTTTTTAGTTACAATAACCGCTCACATTGACAGTGGCTGGTTGCTTACAGAAACACAAGCTGACTGCAGGCATTCTAAAGCCGTGGGCAGTGTTCCAAGCCCTTTTGTGTCACCCCTCTTAATTCAATTAAAGTTATACTGAGATTCTTCTCTGTGTCTGGCACTCCGTGAAGGAATTTAAGTACAACAAACACTAATGAAAAAACAACACACTTTTAAATCTGAAATTTACATCCTTCCCAAGTAATGAGCTCAACAGTTTCTTCACAAAACTGAAAACAGAATCTTTTTAAGGATATGAACACTGAGGTTTTCAAAAGACTGAATCTTTTTAAAAGCCTGAATTATTCTTCTTAGAACCCTAATCAAGGAAACTTTTTAGATTCCTGAACATTTAATATTTTTAGAACCCATATACTGTAACTGAATACAGATGTCCAAATCATAAAAACGGAATGATTTAAAAAAAAAAAAAACTAAAACAGGAATATTTTTTAAAAGTCTTTTTTTTTTTAAAAAGCTTGAAAACAATCTTTTTACAAATCTAAATAATCACTATATTGACTACATAGAGCTGTATATTTTTAGATTCCAGAACACTTTATCATTTTCAAACTCAGATAACTGAATACAGTAGCCTCAAAATTGAAACACTGTAGATTTTGGAAAATCTATTTTTCGTAGAAGACTGAAAACTGAATCTTATTTTTAAATGACAGAAAAGAAAAAGCTCACCATCACATATTCGCCTCTGCTTTCCATGGGGTCAGAAAGACTATGGATGAAAGAAGAGCAAAGTTAGAGTGTAGTCTATAACATTACATGTAAAATGGTAAAAATGAGCTAATATGTCGTAAACATACACAAATCTGCATGCACATATCCGTGCAGGCTTTGTGAATGCACTGTATGGTGTGAGTATGCCAGGTGGCTGCTGAACAGGAAATCGTGAGAGGGACAGACTGTGCTGCTCTTTCCCATGACCACTCGGATCCTCAGTGCATCAGGGGGCGGCGTTATGCAACTCAGTGCATTTATAGTTTGGCCCAGTAATGTTAGACACACACTAACACATGTGACACCACCCAGTAACAGCCATGATTTTTCCTATACACATCTTCTCCACTGTGAAAGGGGGAGGTAGCTTTTGTCTGAGCCTTGCTGAATAGTTTTGAGATTGCAACACTTGTTTTATGGACCTTTATAATCAAATCAATATTCTTTCACAGGATTTGTTGCATAGTTTTTGCTTTTTTTGCAGGAAGCTTTTGGTTCTTGGCCATGAAAATGTTAAACACTATACAGATGTGTTTTCACAAAGGCATGTACTTGGATCTCTTAAGACAAAGCAACACATAACAAACCAAATATAGCATAAAGTCATATGCAAAAATTTGGACACTCAACATCTAATTAATGTTATGTGGAGATCTTTTAATAATTTGTTTTCCCCACATTTTAGTCACAATTTCAACTTGTTCAGAATTTGAACTGAATTTTTTATGTGGACCCTTTCCTTGTTAACACAGTTGCCTGGAGGTCTTAATAAAACACCTCAAATATTAATCACCAGATCACCTCCTGTCAGGTTTTTAAACAATGTTCTTATTAATAACCAGTTAAGTGCATTTTTAATGCAAATAGGCACCCACCCTCCTTTTCAGTGGGCACATTAAGGGCATAGCTGAGCTACAAACACAGAAGCAGACAGACAGGCTGTTTATTTGTGTTTTCAAAAGTAACCACTGTGAGACAATCACAAAATAAAGTTTTATTTCTCTGATTCACTGCTTTGTTCTCATTATTGCTACTCTCTCTCTTCATTCAAACTATAGTTTGCTTGACAACTCACTGCTCTCTCCTTCAGATATTAACATATGTGACCCCGCCAGGGAAAACCAGGCCAAAGTAACTGGGCAACTTATTGAGATATTGTGTCAATATCGTGTCACTCACATTAGCAACAAAACTTAGCCACTCAGTATTATTGCAGTAAATGAAAGGTAACAGTCTCACATATCTACCGGAGTACATATTTTGATCAAAAACAAAACTTAAATTCACAAAAAAGTTGTTTTGAAAAAAAAGAATGACTTTGACCTGGTTTTCCCTGGCGGGGTCACATATGGAGATACTCATATCACAGCATGGCTAATCACAATTGCACAATAAGTGTAGCACAATCCTGAACATGTTGAAAAAAATTAACTGGGCTGTATTTTTCAGTTTATGGGTCGGGAGGCACTCCAGATACCCATATGTGTATAAAAGTGTATAAAACACTGAAGTGAGTTTTCCTTAGTACTTAACATGTCTTATTTAAATTCAGTACATAAACAGTAACTGTGCAGGAAAATATGCAGAAATATGCAAGACATTTTCTCTGTAGAGGATATAACTTACTTTAAAAATCAACTAAATGTCTACGTTTAACAGTGGCATCCAAACGTTTCAAATGAAAAAAAACAAAAACTTGACATCATTTCATCTCATGAGCTCACTGCACAATGACATTTGTTTTAGTTAGAATAGACTACACACTAGAACCTGATGTAATATATTTATGAATGTGGGAATGATATGCACATGTGAATTAACTAAATTGTGATGTTCCGTGTACAGAAAACTCTGTATTAAAGAAGTCACCTTTACAGTAAACAGGCAATCTGAGGGCTGTCATTGTAATAAACTTTGCCAGCATGTAAATCAAGCCCTTAATCTAATTCAGCATGTTTGTAAACAGCTTCTGTCATTGCTTATGTCCTGCAGAACATTACGAAAGCTTAAGCAGATTGAAATCTTCACCAAGACCAGGATAAGTTTTCCAGCTTATTGAGAAATCTTGCTTTTATACAATTACCATCAGGAACATTATATTCTCTCTGCTTTATCAATCAATCATTCAATCCCACCAAAAAACTGTGGAAATATGAGAGAGAGAGAGACAGAGAAAGAGACAGCGAGAGAGAGAGAGAGAGAGAGAGAGAGAGAGAGAGAGAGAGAGAGAGAGAGAGAGAGAGAGAGAGAGAGAGAGAGAGAGAGAGAAAGAAAGAGAGAGAGAGAGATGTGTTTTATGGTAATATGTATGTTAATATGTTAGTGTTTTAGAGCTTTCAACATAAATAACAGCATCCAGTGCACTGTGATACTGCAGCTGTAATACATCAGGATAAAATACAATGTATTATAACACTGCATTATAATACTGCGATAAAAAATGATGATGATGATGATGATGATGATGATATCCAGTATGAAAAGCCTGGTTTCTCTCATTGTGTATGTACTGGGCTTTGCTCTCTGTGCACTGACTCAAACCACATCTGAGCCCAAAAGCAACGTCACGCTCTACAAGTGCAGCACAAAAACAAGCTCCTGAGCCCAGCTCTTACATAACGCACACACTTCTCTCTCTTCTGTGCTCCTCAAGACCTCCACAAACACCATTTATCATCACCCTCTCTGACAGTTTGTTCATCTTTTTGCTGTGCAGCCCGATAAGTCTACAACCAAACTCCAGAAAAGCGTTAACTTAATCAAACAAGTAAACATTGCTGACCAACGAAATATAGCTAGAAAAAATACAAAAACTCCCTGAATTCCAGAGAAATTAATTTCATAAGTTCATAAAATGATGTGAGCAACAACAAAGTAGAACAGGCCTTGAACAGACGAATAAACAGAACAATGAAAATAATAAAGAATGCAGAAACTAAATGGGAAAGACTGTAATGATGAGACTGAAGAAAAAAGTGTTTGTCTTTGCTCACATTTAACACTTAGCTATACGTGAAAATACTACAGAACACTCCGGAAAGAATAATTCAGACAAATAATAGATTTTCTTACCCTAAAACTTCAAATAAAACCGAACTGTAGTGTTTAAAGTCCACCTGAGCAGCTCCATAGTTTGAAGCAGCGTGCTGCTCGGGCTCGTCTGTCAAATCTGACGCTCGTGAAGAGCTCCACGTTGCGCATGCGCACAGAACTGGACTGAACTGAACTCGAGTCGATTCATTCGGCTGGTCGCCATACTCGTCTGAGGAATCAACATACAGTTCTGTGGATACCACAATAGATATAAAAAAAAAAAAGCTCTGAAAAAATAGCTCTGCGTTTATTTAGAACAGACGATCTACGCAGCTGTCTGTAATATCAGTCAGTTCTTTGTGTATACATAATGAATGGGTGAATGACTGTCTTCTTTTGCATAAATGAAGTTTGGTTGTTGTGCTGGAAAGTTTGTTTACTTATCTCAGATGCAGTGCTTTATTCGTTTTCAATGGATGTATTATTACAGCTGAGAGAGGGAGACTTACTACAACACACACACACACACACACACACACACACACACACACACACAGTTTTGGTTTATGTGAATAGTGAGGACATTACATAGAATTACTCAAACCTTAAAACCCAACCATAACCTCAAAACGTAATCATTTCATAATTGTCATAATTTACATTGCAGGGACCAATATTTTAGTCATGCAAGAAAAAAAGGTCCCCACAACCTGAGTGTTTAAACAGGTCCCCACAACATGTCATAACTCTGGTACATACACACAAACACACTTTGGTAGAACTGAATTACTGAGGACATTGCATTCACTGTAATACTGAGTATAAATGAACTTAAACCTACACTTAACCTTAGCTAACAGTGGTCATTGCTTTCGCTCTTTTTATTAATTAAAATAAAATAAAAGTTTGTAATGAAAATGGCACATGTCTTGTGAGGACCAGTAAATTGTGCCCACTTTTACAGATCTGACATGCATTTATATCATTATGAGGACTTTCAGCCCCCACCAGGGAGAAATACACACACACACACACACACAAAACAACAACAACAACAACAACAATTGTGAAATTGTACACATAAGAGGTTCTGCTGTTCCCTTATGGAAAATGATTTATGCATGCAAGAAACAATACCTAATAGCTCACAGACTAACTTAATGAATGTTGATGTTTTATACACAGCCTAATCCAAGCTGTTCCTGGCACTTTCGGGCTGTAGCTTTATCACAGAGGAAATGGAACATTTCTTGCATATTTTTCACATGAGAGAAGAGCTGTGAAAGAGAAACTTTAATTTACAGCGTAGTCTTTGTCCAGGCTTCTCAAGTAGCAATGTAGAGAGAAGTCTATAGGCATTCACTATAACATTCATGTGTTTCATTCTCCCATTAAACACAACAGAGTGTCTTTGTCAAAAAACAGCTGAATAGTGGCAGATTGTAGCTCAGAGCCTAACTGGAAAAAAAACATCAATATAATACTGGTGTCTGGAAATAGACCACTCAAAAAATAAATGCTTTAAATGAACTTAATTTAATCATGGACAGTGGTTCCACACAAAACAATTGTGTTTGTTCAACATAAAAATCTCTTTTGAAGGCTACGCAAAAACTTTGTGTGATTAAAACACAACCCAGTTTTGTCAATCCAACTCAAAGTAGTCATGTTCACCTAAGCCAATTCAAATACTTTACAGTAACTTATAAAAAATAAGATTCTCCATCGCTGGGTCACAAACACAAACGCAATTTAGAGAACCCAATTCACCTGACCTCCATGTTTTTGGACTGTGGGAGGAAACCGGAGACCCCAGAGGAAACCCACGCAGACACTAGGAGAACATGGAAACTCTGCTCAGATGTGGACTCAAACCCAGGACCTCAGTGCTGAGAGGCAAACGTGCTAACCACTAAGCCACAATGCCGCCCGTTAATCCAGCTTACCTTAGTTACATTGGGGCAGCATGGTGGTGCCGCATCTGCTTCCAGCAGATAAGTGTTTCTTTCAATGAAATATGAAAGAAATATGTTTCTTTCAATGAAAGTTTCTTCTTCAGGTTTCTATCAATTTTGATCTATTGCATTGTACTGAGTAATTATGTTTAGAATAGAAGTGGGAGGAAACCGGAGAACCCAATGGAAACCCACACGGACACAGGGAGAACACCCAAACTCCTCACAGACAGAGACCAGTGGTGGCTTAGTGGTTAGCACGTTCACCTCTCAGTGCTGAGGTCTTGGGTTTGACTCCCCATCTGAGCAGAGTTTCCATGTTCTCCCCGTGTCTGCATGGGTTTCCTCCGGGGTCTCGGGTTTCCTCCCACAGTCCAAAAACATGGAGGTCAGGTGAATTGAGTTCTCTAAATTGTGTGTGTGTGACCCAGCGATGGACTGAGAATCTTATTTTTTATAAGTTACTGTAAAGTATTTGAATTGGCTTAGGTGAACATGACTACTTTGAGTTGGATTGACAAAATTGGGTTGTGTTTTAATCACACAAGTTTTTTGCGTAGCCTTCAAAAGAGATTTTTATGTTGAACAAACACAATTGTTTTGTGTGGAACCACTGTCCATGATTAAATTAAGTTCATTTAAAGCATTTCTTTTTTGAGTGTATATTCCACATTTAATGAAAACACATTTATATTATTATTTAATCAGTTTCACAATCCAAATGGTTTTCAACTGCCATCACTGTCCCCCTCACATTAAAAAAAAATTTTCATTTGGACCCCCCACATTTACCATCAAATATTAGTTCACTCAGCGATGATTCAATTGCTGTGAGAAAGAATCCATTTCACTTGACTGATAGGTGAATACTCATAACACTAAAAGTCCATTCTGTGACTTTTTTCATCTAAACAATGAAAAGTTAGGAGGAACCTACTTTAACAGTAGGCTAGTAAAAATTGGTATTATTGGATGATGATTAATTGTTTGCTATATCTGATTCCTCCACAAACACAACTGACATTAGGAGACTATACTAAGAAGCTGAAAGTAAGTCAGAATTTATCCACAGGACAGTTTTTTTCTATGGACTGTTAGTGCAGTTAGCTGGCTTGTCAATATTAGGTGATCCATCAGCTAGCTTAATGTTAGCTATCATCCATCCATCCATTATCACACCCACTTAATCCTTATCAGCGTCTCAGTTAGTCCCCTAACCCCTCACTGGGCGCCGGGCAGGGCATTACACTATTCAACTAAGCCCAGGACAGGCCGCCAATTCATCACTGGGTGCACACACAAGCACACACACACACACAGACAATTTAGAGTACCCAATCCACCTGATCTTCATGTTTTTGTACTGTGGGAGGAAACCGGAGACCCTGGAGGAAACCCACGCTGCCACTGGGAGAACATGGAAACTTCGCTCAGATAGGGAGTTGAACTCAAGACATGCTAACCACTACTCATGTCTTGAACTCAAGACATGCTAACCACTAATAAACCATGCTGCCCACGTTAGCTATCACTTCACCCAAATTCAGTTGGGACATCAAATCTATCATTGAGTTGTTTTTGACAGTTAAACAGTATTGTAATGCCAAGAATGCAGCCAAGTCCACTCTGATTTAAAGGCATAATCTACAGCATGCTTCAACTGAACTTTATTTTATTTTGGCCAGTATAACAATGATAGGCCTATTTAATTTTAACTTTCCTTTCTAGGAGCAAAGTTGGGAAAATCAGTGTATGATGAAGGAATAGTGGAGAGGATACAATGGGTGAAGCAAAATGGATATTATACAGCGCCCGCCATAATTATTGGCACCCCTTAAAATAATAAATTGTTTTTAATTGCAGAAGAATAATCTCACCCAGAAAAGGTTTAGAAAAAAGCAACCGTCAACTCAAGTGAAAAAAGAAAGAAAGAAAAAATCCTGACTAAGAAATAATTATTTCCCATAAAATGACCTGTTCCACAATTATTGGGACCCTTAACAATTTCTTGGAAATAACTGTATTTGAACCATTTTTGTCATTATACTGTAGTTTATAAAGTGGATCAAAGTATCTAGGAACCTTTAATTAGTAATTCATCACTTCCTGTTTCTCTGGAGTATAAATTTGGCATTACACAGAGGCCTATTTCTCTTACTCTCTCTTAAACATGGGAAAGACAAGAGAACACACTATTCAAGTAAGGCAGATGTGTGTCAAAAATCATAAAACCTTCATAAATCAGGCAATGGCTACAAGAAAATAGCCACTCACCTGCAGATGCCCTTATCTACAGTCAGAGCAATCATCAAAAAGTTCAAAACATCTGGAACTGTGACAAACAAGCCTGGAAGAGGATGCAAGTGTATCTTGACCCCACGTACAGTGAGAAAGATGGTGAGAAGTTAAAAGTTTGCCAAAGTTCACTGTAGGATAATTAAATCAAATGGTAGCATCTTGGGGTTACAAGCTCTCCCAAACAACCATCAGGCACTATCAACATGCCAACAAGCTGTTTTGGGAGGCATGCATGGATAAAGCCTTTTCTGAGTTATACTCATAAGCATAAATGGGTGGAGTTTGCCAAGTGGTACTGGATTTTAACTGGGACAATGTGCTTTGGTCAGATGAGACCAAGATGGACTTTTTGGCAACAAACACTGTAAGCGCAACACCAAGGATGAGACACCTCATGCCCACTGTTAAGTATGGAGGAGGATCAGTGATGCTGTGGGCCTGTTTCTCCTCCAAAGGATCTGGGAACCTTGTAAGGATACATGGGATCATGAACTCTTTGAAATATCAGGATATATTGAATCAGAATCTGGTGGCCTCTGCCCAAAAGCTGTTTGGTCGTCACTGGGTCTTTCAGCAAGATAATGACCCTAAACATATAGCCAAATCTATTCAAAAATGGTTCACAAGGCACAAAGTCAAGCTCCTCTCATGGCCATCTCAGTCCCCAGACCTCAACCCAATAGAAAACCTGTGGGGTGAGCTGAAGAGGAGAGTGAATAGAAGAAGACCCAGGACTCTGGACGATTTAGAGAGGTTGTGCAAACAGGAATGGTCGAAGATCCTTTTGAAGAGTTATAGGAGAAGATTAAGTGCTGTCTTGTTAGTACTAAAGTACTAAAACCAGGGGTGCCAATAATTGTGGCACACATGATTTCATTCAAAAGATTTATTTCTTAATGTTTTTCCCCACCAAATAAAGGCACTTGAATTAAATTATTGTTATATAAATTGCTATCGACTCATTGATTGTACTTTAATCATGTTGGAGCCTTATCCGTTGTAAATTGTGTATTTTCTGTCTTATAATCAGTCTTAATAGTCTTATAATGTTTTTGTTTCCCACCCGTATTCACACAGGCGTCGTCTTTGAAAACGGGTGTGGAAAAAAGCTGCAGTCACGTGACGCCCTTGACAACCGAAGTCAACCTAGTCATTTGTTTGGCTGAAGAGTTTCTCCAGAACTTTAATGAAGACAGTTAGCTAAGCTAAGCTATGCCTCCTAAAAAGAATGGAAAGAAAAATACAGACAAGTACACCAAGAAAGAAGCCGTGGGGTTTGAAGAGAAAGCCGATGCTGGTGGTGTTTTATCTGAGGGCAGCAGACAGTTTTATCGAGCGCAGATCCGAGATTTAGAGGAGCGAATAGAAAAGTGAGGAAAACCGAAGCCAAACGCTACACCACTCTTGTGTTTACGTTTGCTTTTTCCAGTCCTGTAGTAGTCAATATGTGAACTTACTATTGGTAGAAATTTTAATATTCTAAACTTCTGTTAAGAGTGCATCTCTAAAGATTAGAATATGTCGAAAAAGTCAATTTTTTGTTCATAATTTAATTAAAAAAGATAAACTGACTTTTGTATGTAAACTGACGTGAACTCCAAACTCCATGATTTTTTATAAATTGAGATGTTTGATTGTATTTGTACAGACCACACTGATCAACATTAAAAAGGCTTAAAATGTCACTTTACACGTAATGAATATAAAATATGACAGTTTACCTTTGAATTAAATTATGAACAGCAATGAACCTTTTCCACAATATACAAATGTGGCACTGTAGAAATCTGACTTCCCATAGACATATTATCAGACTTACTTGATAAGTTGAAGTTTAAAATGTTCCAGCAGTCCACTGCTCTTTTCTTTGATAAAATATTTGTTTTGAAATGAACAGGTTTACTTTTACACTTGACTTCAGAATGCTATTTATTTAAACGTGTCCATCCTCATGCCACTGCTCTTAAGGAAGTTAAAATGAAACCAAGACCTTAGATCAATCTATTCACAAATTATTAACCAGGAGTAAAACCTCACCCTTATGGAATAGCAGCTGACTCATTCTATTGCACAGGAAACACTTCCCTTTGCAAATCATAATAATAATCATACTGGAGCACATTTCCTTCTTTACCTTTAAGATATCAGCATAAATGTGATGAACTGGAGGTCCGAGAGAAGGATTTCTTCACAAACTACAGCAACGTAGAGAGGGAGAAGAAGGACATAGTACTCTATCTGAAACGTTCTTTGGCCCAAAAGGAGGATGATCTCATTGATCTATCAGAGAAGCTTCTGGCATTACAAATAGCAAAAGATGCAGAGAAGGAGTTGTTTGACATGCACCTGAGCACGCTTCGACATGAGTTTCAGGAGAACAAGGACAAGCTCACATCAGAGAACATGGCCTTAGGTATAACCTGCCGAGCACTATTTAGAGACTAGACATTTTTGTCAATGAAAATCTCATGTAAGAAATGAATCCCAGAATAGTCAGTAAATTCTGTAGAATGCTGTTTGTTTCTCTGATTGGTTTGCAGTTACCCTCATCAAGAGTAAAACGGCATGATATCAGAGATTATCTCTCATATTATTCTTTGCCTTTTTTGCCAGCGGGGAAGCTTGCATCTCTGGAAGAGTTTTGGGTGCAGAAGGATGAGCTCATGGCCTTGCTGGCTTCTCTGAAAAAACAGCTGGAGCAACAGAAGGAGAAGCACCAGACAGTCATTTACAACATGGAGAAAAAAGCTGTATTGGACAATGACAGGTCAGTATGGCGAGTATTCTTCACAAAAATTATGTATGTTTGCATACCTTTCCCACTGGTCTGGATCATTGAGGTCGTCCAACGATCGTTGATCGTTGAACTGTTGAGCTCCATATCTTTCAAGCAGAAGCAGATATTCTTCAGGGGACGGTTTTGGATGTGTCTTTAAAAGGGCCCCATTTTCAATTATAGGGGCATTTTTGCAGGCAAATACAGCACTGGGAAAAAGAGCCAGACCTTAAAATGTCTCCAGACCTGAACCCCACTGAGAACCTCTGAACTGTGATCAAAACGAAGATGGAATCACAAGCCATCAGACAAAGCCAAACTGCTTGAATGTGTGCTCCAGGATTAGCATAAAGTCACCCCACAATGTATAACGAAAGCATGCAAAATCAACATCCTCCTTTTAAACATTAGTATTGTGGGGTTCTTTGCATTACTTGAGGTTTGAAAATGCTGCATCTTTTTGTTCTTTTTTTGACCAGTTATAATTTTCTGTAAATAAATGGGGACAGTGTCAGGGATCACCATGTCATGTGACATCTGTTAAGTCCTGGGCAAAGATGATTCCAACACAAGAGTGGTCATAATATTCTGATATGACTGTGAATATCATACAACCACTGAGGATACTTATTCTGTCAACTATTTCTGATGAATCACTTAGCCTGTGTATTTATTATAGGGTGTTACGTGCCCGGTGGTAAACGTCGAGAGTAAATGGGGGGACAGTAACATATAGAGGTGTGGTGGGTAAGACAACGACAGACATGTGTGTTACCAATGACAAGGGTCATTTTACTAAGTTGATGTTTCAACACAGACATATACATACAAGTAGACAATACACTGGGGATAAGGGCAACTACAAAGGGAATAAGCAGTGCCAAAGCAAAGAAAGGAACATAAATGGAACTAACCTACCTATGAGGGAAACTAACCTAACCAAAATACATAGGTAGCACTTGCTCCTAACCTAGTGTGTCTATAACATAATACTTCCTGCGTGGTGTATTGTAAGGGATCCCATTCTGTCTACCCAGAGTAGTGCCCATAACAGAGAAATGTGTGTTAGGACACAAAGCCAGAACATATAACACACAAACTCCCAAATGCTACTTCCTTAAACAATGGGGCAAAATCCTACATGAAGTATGACACACAACTAAAACAATAGCACAGCTCATAAGGGACCAAACATAACACACAGTTCAACTAGTGCCCTTTTCTCCTCTCAACAAATGCGTCTGCTCTCAAAAGTCTCTCAGTCTCTCATACACACAGTGTCTCAACACTGAGCTTCTCGCTAGCCTCTGCCCTCTGCCCCTTCTCTCTTTTCTCTCTTCTACTCGGTCTCCTTTTTAAAGGAAAGGACTGCCCCTTCTGGCCTCCGATTGGTCCGCAGCGAACCGATTGAAGCACCATTCCGGAGAGAAGGGCAGGGCCTCCAACTGACATGAAGGAAGAGAACACACACTCATTAACAGACATGCAGGGCACGTAACATAGGGTAATAAATACAGTCAAGCTAATATTGGTGTAATTTTGGTTGATGAACAAATAAAATAAACATTTCTAACAGATGTAATGATTAAGTAATGTTAGGCATTTAACTTTGACTGTAGTATCCTTACATATACAGAATATAATTTAGACCACCAATCACTAGACTAGACTTTGGAACAAGCATGCTTATTGGCTTACTGGCACTCTTACTGACACTCTTTCTGGCACTGTCTGATTACATGTATTGCATTTTGGTATTGAATATCATTGATATTCAGTACTTAAAAATAACTGTCAGTTTCATCAAAGTCATTCATTTTAATAACCAGCCCTAATGAATGCCTTTAGTATTAGTATCAAAGTAGTGGTTATGAATTTGTGACAACCTTAACTTTGAGTTTGAGATTTGTCTTATCTCCTCCTATAAAGACTAAAGAAAGAAATGCGGCAGCATGTTGCTGCTGTTGCTGCTGAATTTCAGCGAGTCTCAGACAAAAGGATGCCAGAAACAACTATGAGAGCAATTCACGAGAATGTGTTAGTGACGACTCAACTCAGGCATCTGTCAGAAAAGAGCAAAGAGTTGCTGGAGGAGAATGATGCACTAAAAGCCAGAGAGAAGCAACTCGGGAGAGAAATGGAGATTACGGATTCTCTGCTAAAAGAGATGACAAAGAAGAGTCTTGGGAATCAGAAGGTTTGTGACTAAATGCTCATTCATTTTATAGCCTGAATTGACCTACTTTTTACCTTCAGCTTCTGTTTATGCCATAGTATATACATGGGTATTGTCCAAATTAACTTTACATCTGGAAGGTGGTGCAGCAGCTGACAGAGAAGTGTAAGCAGATGCATTCTGAGCAGGAGAACTTTACCAGACATAAACAAGAGCACCAACAGCTGCTGGATGACCACTCTACACTACGGAAAGAGCATGATGACCTTAGGTAAGATACCTTCTGCTCATTTCAGAGTAAGTTATGATTTTCAGTTACTCAGCTTCGTATTCATCAAAAAGCTGCCTAAGTATGGTTTAAACAACTGAAAGACTAGCATACTGTGGAGTGTTGCTGAGGATACAATGCATGGTGTTAGTCAACATGTAAAAAAAAAACCAATTCAACGTGTTACATACAGTCATATACTAAAATATTAGAAAATCATGGAAAAATTGTTGTTCATAGTTTAATTCAAAATTGTCAATTTTATATTCACTCAGTATGGCTTATAGTTCACGAAAATAAGAAATGCAGGATCTCAAATCATTTAAATATTTACTTTCAAGTTTGAGTAGATTAAAAGTAATCTCTCAGGCTACAACTGCAGCATTGTTAATCAAGCCACCAGTGCCGGCACTAGGCATTTTGGTGTCCTAAGCACAAATGATGTCTGGGGCTGAACTTTCTCCTCCCCCTGGCACTTGGGGCCCCATGCACAATGCGTGATCCGCGTGGACGGAGTGCTGGCCCTGCAAGCCACTCCTGGACCAGAGACAATGTCAGAAGCATCTTACCTGGGCTAAGGAGAAAAAAAAAAGTTTCTCAGTCTGTCATGTCCATGTCCATGTCAGGTTCATGTCCATGCCCCCTTGTTATGTCATGATTGTCCACATCTGGTCCCTCATGTTTCCCACTGATTACACTTGTATATATTATCCCCTTGTCAGTAGCTCAGAGTCGATAATTTTTTATTTCATATCAGGTCTGTTTCTCTGTCTCAGTGTTTTCTTTGTGATTACGTGTTCTAGTTGCAATGTCGTTTATCCCCGTGTATTGTATTATAAACCCTCTGTTGGATTTTACCCCTGCGTACTGTCTCCTCATCATCCAAGTGACCATAACACAGTCATCCAAAGTCCTACTTTCTAATGAAAGGCAATTTTGCATATAATTTGGAAATCAAGGTCCTAGAGTATGGAGGAAGAGTGGAGAAGTCCATGGTGTCTGAAGTCCAGTGAGCATTTTTCTGTCTGATGGCTTTTTGTGCCACGTCATCTACTGGTGTTGGTCCACTGTGTTGTATCAAGTCCAAAGTCATCACAGCCGTCTACCAGAAAATTTTAGTGCAGTTCATGCTTCTATCTACTGACAAGCTTTATGGAAATGTCAGTTTCCATTTCCAGCAGCACCTGGCCACAGTGCCAAAACTACTACTAAATGGTTTTGCTGACCATGATACTACCATGCTTGTTTGGTCAACTCTCTGGACATGAACCCTATAGAGAATCTTTGGGGTATTGTCAAGAACATGAGAAACAGACAAATGGATGGCCACTCTCAGAGCAACCTGAGCTTCAGTAACATCAGAGCAATGCCACAAGCTGATTGCTCCCACAATACATTTCTGCAGTAATTTGTGGTAAAGGAGCCCCCACCCAGTACTGAGTTTATAAATGAGATATTTCTGTATTGTACATCTTTTTCTGTTTCATCTTATGAAATATTGGAATCATTTGAGATTCTGGATTTCTGATTTTCATAAGCTATAAACCATATGGATCTACAATAAAACAAAAAGACTTCACATGTAATGAATATAAAATATATTACAGTTTGCCTTTTTAATTAAATTATGGACAAAGTGAACTTCTTCATGATATAATTTTTTTAATGTATGTATGACAATATAATCATATTACTGAATGATTACACACATTAATATTAGCATTATATCAGTCCTAGAATGTCTGCTTAAAAACACAATCTGTTTTATGGTTTGATTCACATACACAGACAGAATCATGAATCAGTGACAGGAGAGCTCAAACAAAAACAAGCAGAGGCAGAAAGACTAAAAAAAGAGCTTCAAGCAGAGAAGATGCAGCGAGAATGTCTGGAGACTGTTCTGCAGGAAGCAGCTGTGGCTTTAAAGGAAGCCTTGAGGGTAATTCTGTGAATGATCATGAACCTATGGAGTGATGAAGCTATTGAATAGAATGTTCACATGGATTAAATCAATATGTTAATTTCAGGAGGTGCCTAAAGAAGAAGATTCAGAAGTGAAGGCTCTGGTTAGGAGAAGTCAGATGATGCAGAAGCTACTGGCTGTGCTGGACAGTGCTGCAAGCATTGGCAAAGGCCCTGCCCTCTGGGACTTCATTCCCAAGACAGACCAAACTCATAAGCTCCCAACAAGGCAAGGCATGGAGAGGTACGCAGGCATATTCTTTATGTTTATCATATCAAAGCCAATTTTAAATATTAGCATAGGAAATTTCTATTTGTTTTCATTGCAGAGGTTATAAAAGATTAAATGCAATTCTACCATAACACTGCAAATGATTATTTTTCTGCTTTTTAGGATGTCCTTTCTACAAACCGGATTCCAAAAAAGTTGGGACACTAAACAAATTGTGAATAAAAACTGAATGCAGTGATGTGGAGATGGCAAATGTCAATATT
>BRDA01028709.1:0-15424 GCA_036984385.1 Crenuchus spilurus | reverse complement strand
ATGGCTTAAAATCCCTCTGACCACTGTGCAGGACTTGTATATGTCATTCCCAAGACGAACTGATGCTGTATTGGCTGTAAAAGGAGGCCCAACACTATACTAATAAATTATTGTGGTCTAAAACCAGCTGTTTCAGTTTCATTGTCTAACCTCTGTATATATACTGTATATATAAACTCATCAAGATGGTGGGCTCTGTTGTTAGAGTCAAACTGGACTTTCTGGAGGTTGTAACAGCATAAAGAACCCTGTACCTACCTGATGTTCTTTCTCACTGCAGTAAGACTTACAAGTCTCCTTACTTTAGAGACAGTATTGAATCACATCATATCACATTAAACAGAGTACAATATGCTCCTGTGGATACACTGTGTAATACATCATAAGCTGATAGTCTTATGACAATTTTCATTGTGCAGTTTAGACTGTAAATACAGAATACTGCTGACACTACTTGTTTGAATCAAACTCATTGTGAACTAAACGACCTCACCCATGTAATACTGCTGACTGTATTTCTTATATCCATCCTAGTAGATACTCATTGTGTACCTATCTAATGGCATTTAGTGTAATAAATGCAACAAATCATTTTTTTATACTTGTGTGAATATGTTACTAGATTCACTTTGTTTATTATTATTTTATTCTATTCCAACTTTTATCTGTTATTTCTGTCTAATATAGATATGTTCATGCCAAATCTGATTAACATTTATGTTTATAGCATATAGCTCTTATCCAGAAAATTGTACAACAGTGTTTTGTTAGAATTAAGAGAATCATCCATCCATCCATTGTTAGTTGCAGTAGAGCCACAATTCACATGTTTAATATGTTTCCTGCAGTAAAAAAGTAAAAAAAAATGTGTGTGTGCGTGTATATATATATATATATATATATATATATATATATATATATATATACACTGTTATATTCCATTACAGACATGTTGTAATGAATCATCCCACAGCCAGTGTACATTGTGATCTTCTCAGTTAGGCTAAAACAGCACAGTTCGTCTTCAAGCAGAACCCAAGGCTTCTTCTCAGTGCTGCGCATTGCAGTTTCTATCTAAACATCCAGCTAGGAGGGTTCTGCATTAATGAGGAAGACAAATCTCTTCTCCATCCCTGGAGGGACTACAACAAATTTTATGTATGACAGAACTGTGCTCATGTGTCTCTGTGCTCATGTGAAGGAATCTGATCATGTTTAAGCAGCTTAATGAAGCTTTGATAGTTTATGGACTTAGACCCGCTTGCCTTTATTCAAATGTAACCCCTCGCAAGCAATTTGTAGCTAAAAAGAACAATCATGTCTGGTGCTATTTCCTTTTCTTCAGAAATAGGTGTTGATTGCTCCATTGTAAGCATGATAAACAGCACTGATTGCAGTCATTGTTCATGTTCTCAGAAAGAAATTCATTCAACTGATATCAGGATCTCTCTCTCTCTCTCTCTCTCTCTCTCTCTCTCTCTCTCTCTCTCTCTGTGTGTGTGTGTCCGTGCATCTATAGGCATTTACATTTAGACAAAAATATCAATTTAAAAGTGTAAATAATATTGAATAAGATTTAATTGCCCCTACTTTATTTAACCCTTAGAAGTACAATTATTATATTTTATATGTATTTAATTCATAGTATAATTTTTTTGTGTAATTATTTCGTAATATATTTAATCACATAGGTATGTAAAATTAAAATTAAATGTAACTTAATTGACATGTTTAATGTTTTTTTCTGCTTGTTTTTATGCCGAAAATTTACAATGCAATAAAATGTAAATAAATAATAATAATAATAATAATAATAATAATAATAATAATAATAATAACAACAATAATAATAATGATAATAATAATAATAATAATAATAATAATAATAATAATAATAATAATAATATTGGGCAAAACAACCATTCATTCATTTCAACCCTTAAAATATTTTCTTTTCTATTTGCATACAAACATTATTATTATTATTACTATTACTATTATTATTATTATTATTATTATTATTATTAATAATAATAATAATAATAATAATAATAATAATAATAATAATAATAATAATAATCTGGTGACAATATAGGTAGTGAGCATCCTCCTCCTGTTGAGTCTTTAGGTTTCTTAATAACTAGTTCATGATTCCTCTGATTGTATCCATCCATCTATATGCTGGTCCTCTTCCTCTTCTACTTTCAACTGTTTCAACATAACAGTCTTCTTATCTGAGCTGTTTCTTCTTATAATATGTCAAAAATAAAAAAAGAGACCTCCAACACCAAAGATCAAAGGCATCAATATTCTTCCTGTTCTGCTATGTTGTCCAGCTTTCACATCCATAAAGAACCACAGAGAAGACCACAGTCTGGAAAATTCTAGTCTTAGTCTGAAGAGGCAAATTGTTACAAACTTATAAAATACACTTAATTACAAAACTTGCATCATTTTACTTACAAAAGCAAAATCCCATATCAGTCAAAATCTGTAGCATCTTTCATCAAGCTCCTAGTGAGAAGCAATACAAATTGTGAAAAGGTGCATTTCAAGGCTTACTTGAATATAGGTATTCCCAGAAGGGTTCAAATGCTAAGTGCATTTAAGCATGTTGTTTTTAATATATGGATGAATACTAGAGCATTAAGAGCTGTGAAAATACTCATTTCAAATGTCTTGTTTAAAGCCTGCACACTCAAAGTACAGAAAGAAATGAGGGCATCCTTTGTAGCCAACGAGAGGGACATGGTGACAAGGAACATAAGTTTGCACAGCAACACATGCTACTAAATATAAGTCTATAAAAATACACACAAAACTTCTCGCACTCATATACAACCACACACTTGAAGAAGGGAATAAACAGTAGAGGCTACAGCCTCAATCCTCAGACTTCTTTTAATTTTCATTATCTCTACAAAACAGATTGTTTTTATTAATTTAAGTGTGATTCTGAGGAGCCTATAATGCTCCAGAGCTGTTGCTTTGCTCCCTTTGGCATTTTGTTCTGATGGTTCCTCTGCTGTCTCCATGCACAGCCGTTTCTACCATGCTCAGGAATGCAGGAGGTTAATAAAGAGAAGGCCGAGCTGGTGCTAGATATTGCTGTGTACCATCTGTTTGACAGTAAATTCCCCAAGAAACTACACATTCCCAGAAGTGGGTGAATGATCCTCCGGAGAGCAGTTAGCTATGAAGTGCTACTATTTTTTTTCGGTTGACAGCATGAGATGTCCCCATAATGATATGAGGAAGAACTCCTGCTACAATAATATTTCATTGAAGGGAAATTCCCCATAGAGATAGTATTACATGTGTGTGAGTGAATGTCTAGGTCTGTTTGTATATTATTCATTGTGCAGACCAAATGTCAACAGAGTGGTGGGGATGTCACAATTTTTAAGTTACTTTTAAAAACATTTTTTTTAGGAATTAAAATGTAATGTATGAAGTATACAATGATTATAAAAAGTATACACACCCCTGTTATTAGTATTATTATTATTATTTTTTTTTTACATACAACCTATGTGACCTATACATAACGTAATCTATATACTTCCATTGAAAAATTAACTGAAATATTTTAGTGTGGAAAAATAAAAATAAAGAATTAAAATAACATGGTTGAATAAATATTGACACCCTTAAACTAATAGTTTATTGAAGTGCCCTTTGAATTTATGACATCATTCAGACTTTTTGGGTAGGGGTCTATCAGCATGGTACATTTTGACATCTTTGCCCACTCTTCCTTGCAAAAGTGCTCCAAATCTGTCAGATTATGAGGGCATCTCCTGTGTACAAACCTCTTCAGGTCAACTCTCAGATTTTCAACAGGATTCAGGTCTGGACTCTGGTTCTGCCCTTCCAAAACTTTAATCATCTTGTGAAGCCATTATTTTGTCAATGTGGAGGTATACTTTGGGTGGTTGTCATGCTGAAAGGTAAAACCCTTCATCTTTTACTTTTTAGCAGAAGCCTGTTTTTTTTTTTGTTTTGTTTTTTTTTTTTTTTTTTACCAAAATACTTGGAAACTTGGAGCTGTTCATAATTCCCTCCACTTTGACTAAACCCCAGTTCCAGCTACAGAAAAAAAAGCCCCAAGACATAATGCTGCCTTCACCATGCTTCACTGTGGGTATTTTTGGCCAAAAAATCCATTTTGGTCTCATCAGACCATAACATGTTTTACAACATTAGTTTAGCAAAATATAGCCGGACTGTGTTATGTTTGTAAATGCTTCCAAAATGCTTCCATCTTGCCATCCTACCCAACATCCCAGACATTTTAAGAATATATTACACAAGCAATACTTGTCAGAAATTTCTGCAAGTCCTTTAATGTTGCTGTAGGCCTTTTGACAGCCTCTTGGATCAGTTTTCTTCGTGTCATTTCATGTTTTTTCACTGGATAATACACTATGGTATGATGTGGTATGGTACAGTTGCAAACCTGATGATGATTTCCATTGACTGAACTGTACATAAGTACCTGTGCGGACATGTACTGCACATAAGTATGTGTAATTTGTTGATTTGTTTCTTAATGGGCTACCACTAGTGCTAATTATATTTTACATTAATTGAACATGTTTCACTCTGAGCACCATTAGTAAATCAAAATCTTGCCAGAAAACCCCCAGGAAATTCCACTTAAAGAAACTGTTGAACTTTAAGCTGTGAGTTGAGAGTTAGGCTACATCCACTTTTGGTTTCAGTACAAATGAAGACAAGAAATGCAACATTTTGAGCTCCAAGCAAATACATGCAGTGGCATTGTGCTACATCCCTAACAGGAACACAGGTAATAGATATATGGAGAACATCAGCTGCTAAGCATTTTTGAAAATGAGTAGAATTTTAGTATAAAATAAGTGTTGATTTTACTGAACATCCAAGTCTTGGTTTACTGGTCACATTGGCATATTGGTTCAAATTTGGACTGCTAGACTAATTGAACTGCTAAAGTAACAATTTTATTTTCACTCCTGTCTCCTTGTTATAGCACATGCAGAAAACTATAGAAGATAGGTCCTGAGGGCTGAGATTTTATAGCCTGTGGTCTTCTGTCCTTTAACCTGTAGCCTGGATTTGGAGTACTTTGAATTCAGAGAGCAGTTTGTTTTGGCAGAAACTGTCTCCACGCATGATTTTTTTTCCAATTAAGTAAATTAGGAAATGGATATTTCAGTGTATATGACTGTCTGGTAGTTTGGGTATTGATGTACTTGCATCTTTTGGCCAGTGCCCCCGCTTTACTACTCCTCCAGTAATGTCCACACTCCAGAGGGCCTTTAGTCAATGTCCTCACTATGTCCATATTAGTGAGTCTGATTTCTTTACTAGACCTAATTTGGGTTGATGACACACAAAACAAAAAGACTATTTAATGTGGTACTGCTATTGAAATGTTAAAGACTGGACCAGAGTGTTACGGAGAGATTTTCTGTCATTAGAGACAGACTCAACCTCCTTCTCTAATTTCATTCCATTCATGTTCCTGCTCCTTGAGAAAGTCCATTTGAAGCTAAAATTGGTATCTTGACATGAGCGTTTGAGGAAAGAAGGAAAAGAAATAGGAAATGAAATTTGCGGCCACTCGGTCTGACATAAGGCAGCGCGTGATTATTGTGGCAGGTTAGTGAGTTGTTTGTGTGTTCTCCACACTTTCCCTTATTTTCCACTGAAAGAACAGAATTGCAGGAGCCATCAGCATCCACGACTCTTACTTAAGATTGACTGCTGAGTACTGCTGTTCCAGTAGTTTAAAGGCTATAGGAAGTGTGGGCTTCATTATTTACATAACAATTTATCAATATGTAGACCATTACTTTCAACATTTGCTGTATGAAATCTGCATTTTTAAAATCTCCTCCGGGTCTGATCAGATTGACATATGATTGTTACCAAAAGAAGTTGAAGCAATTTATGAAAGAATGATAACAAGCAGAGTTCCTTGTGGCCATCCGCATGACCCTCTCTGGGGGGTGCGGCCTTCATGGCTGCCATGACTTACAGTGCGACTTCAACCACTGCCATGACTGCCGTGGCTGGGAGTGTGGCTATCTCTGTCGTTGTGGCTAGGGGTGTGGCCACAATTACTGTGGGTGCAGCCTCTGTGGCCACTGTGGCTGTGGGTGCAGCTTCCTCTGTCATGGAAGCCAGAGATATGCCATCAACTGCCATCATGGCCAGGGATTCAATGGCTTCCTTGGCTTGGTTGGGAGCGTGGGTGGGTGCTTCCTGCATGAGTTGAGGTTGCGGCCATAACTGAACAGTTGGGGTTAGGTGTCTTGCTCAAGAACTGGTGATCTTCCGGTCACAAGACCAGATCCTTAACCAGCAGGCCACGACTGCCCCCACCAGGCCATGGCTGCCTGCACCAGGCCACAGGGATACAACTACACAGTACCACATGACAAAATTACAGTGCCATGATAAAGTTATTTTGATATTATACATTCATTACATGTAAAGTGACATTTGAAGCCTTTTTATATTTTTCTATTGATCAATTTGGCTAATAGCTCATGATAATCAGAAATCCAGAATGTGATTTGAGTAAATTACTTTTTAAAAATACTGTAGTATTGTACCGTATCATGTTAGTTTTTGGCTTATTGTAGTATATATATATGAAAAAAACCAGACTAAAGCTAGGCAATACTTTGTTCTAATACTCATGTGCATTGTGTATTGGTTCTGTAATATATAATCAATAAAATCTCAAAAGTTTACCATCTATATGAGTTGTTTATGAAGTTAATTTGCTTTACTCATTGACTTTTTTCTGTCCTGGCAGTTGTTTACTCAAGGCCTGAGTCCAATTAGAAGTGTGACTGGTTCAGCAGAGTGAGATGTCTAACTTTAGCACTGTGATGCACTGCTCACATTGTTATTAGAGGCTTTATCAGTGTGAAGGAACATGGCTAATGTTTGTGTTTAATGACTGTTGCTTCATTATCATCCGTCCAGGCAAAGCAATTAAAAATAACTTCAAAGAACTATGTTCTAAAAATACAGCAAGGAAAAAGCAGGCCTCACTTGTGTAGCGTAACCTCTCCAGTGTTAGCACATATCAGTCCTGAGCACATTTGCTGAGTTGATACTCCTGGCCTTATACTCAGGCTATGACTGGCTATCACTCTGGACTCTGGAGTTATAATCGCTGCCAAGAGCAGCCAGAAAATGCATCCATGCCCACAACCCAACACCCTGTGTACGAGAATGAAAAACAATCACGAGGCTTGGCTCATTATAATTTTTCTCCTCTAAAATAGATCCAAAGTTAAGCTCGGTGAATTATAAACAAGCTCATTTTCAGTCCTCGCATCTGCCTGGCTTGATTGCTTTGTGAGCACTGTTAATTGCCAATTAGGACAGGGTGCTACACCAATCACAGTGCAGAACGGGAGAGAGTGACTAAGTCACTCTCTATCCTAAACAAAATCTCAGCAAGGACAGAGAGAGGGAGGGGGCTAAAGGCCAATTACAAAATCACAGTCTCATTTAACGTGCAGCTAATCACATGTAGTGTTGTTTGTTTATATCCCGTCAACCGGTCATTTGTGTTACTTTCTGCAAATTAATACCTTTCAAACACACCAGCATCACTGGAGCACAACATCAGTAATAGATCTCATTTGGGTTCGTTATTAATCCGTGAAATCCACACAAGCTATGCTCTTTACACTTGTTTGAACTTTGTTGTACTTTTAGATTCTAAAGTGCCATCATTCATTGCTTATATAAAGGGCAGATGAAGAATCCACTTCATGAGACTCATTAGCTGCTACTCGCCTTAGCTGCACAGTAAGGGATAAAGCATGGATGCCAAGTGTGGATGATTGCATTAACAAGTGTAGCTGGTTAAAAATCGTTGGCCTCATGCAGGAACCTTGTGGTTAAAAAAAAAAAACACATAACTGTCACATGCTCACAGTTAACATATTTCAATTAATGTGATTAATAATTACAAATTAAAAATATTTGCTGTAATAACTGTATCCATAAATGTCTGTTACAAAAGCAAATATCTTGTTCTGTAATTTGCACCACGTCTGTAGTAAATAACCATGGCATTCATCATCGTTATTATTCCTTATTAGTTATAAGTTCATTCAAATTGTTTCAGTCATTTGCTACGGTATTTTGCTGATTAAACAGTCTTGTTTTATGCTTTGGCTGTTTAGTTTATAGTATCACAGTGACAGTCATCAATCACTGCGTACATACAAACTGATGGTAACAACATTATTACGACTCATACGTAAATCACATTGGTTAACCTGCAACACTGGCATATGTGAAAGTGTGGATTATATTAGATGGTAAGAGAACACTTGATTTGTAGATGATGTGTTGGATACTGAAGAAAAAGTAGGTAAGCATGCAGACCTGATCCACTTTGACAAGAAACAAATAGTCATAACCTTTAGCGGTCCATGACTCGGTGCATCATGAATGAACTCTGTGGTTTGGCATGAGCTCGACCCCAGATGTTACAGATACCATGAGAAAGGGTTTGCTGCATATATAAGCAAATTAGCACACCAGTCATTTGTAGCAGAGTGCAAACGATCTTCACGGGTAAAGGATACAATTTGACTGATGTCTGAAAGGGCATGATAATAGAGTACCGGGTGAAGAGTGGTAGTATTTCAGAAACTGTTATCTTTGTGATATATTCTAGAGTGATATAAGGTGTACTAAATGTTCTTGTATATTGAGTGCTTTGCAAAGGAATAACAGTGGTGGACACAGGGCATTGATGCCAGGGTGGAAGCAATGGATCAGGCAAGTGATACAGAATAATCTGTGCATCACAATGAATGAGTGCATGTGAATATCAGCCAGTATCGTCTGTGCTCGTTAGCTGGTTTGCTCGTTAGCTGGATGCATTTTCCCCATAAGAATACATGTAAAACTGATTAATCCGTGTCAGCCGGCCAATATACAGTATACTTTAATATGCTAAATAATGTGTTTATATGGGTTTTTAAAACATAAACGAGATGACGACGACGCTCATGTAGACTGGCCGCTAAGGAGGACAGGAGGACGGGAGTACGTGTATGGCATGTTTACACTTATCATATGAAAAGTAAAAGTAAAATGTATCTAACTTTCTTGTTCACTACCTTTTGCTACCTTAGCATCACTTTCACTAGCACTTTCACTTTCGGTCAAAAGTATTGACTGACGTCATCTTCTACGCTAGCATCTAGGGGATGCTACAACCACAGCGCCCCTAGTGGTTGGCATACTTGAACTAATTTACGCTACTCGTTACTTGGAATTTTACTCGTTACCTGTAACAAAAATATTCCGAGATCTCGACTCGTTACCTGGAATACTCGTTAGTAGGGATGCTCGTAAGTAGGGTTACCACTGTATGTACAAACTCCCCAGACAAAAAGCTAGTCACATTGTTTATTTAAGGTGGAAGTAAATTGTGGCTTCTGCAGATGACTTGCACAAGGATGATCAGGCTATACATAGCATTGATTGAAATTTCTCATTCAATGTGTGGAAAATTGGTCACAAAGCAGATGTTAATTATTGCATTTGGGCATGCGAAATGCCAGAGTGTGAAGGAAGTAGCTGAATTTGCAGTTGTGTCCGGTTATGTTGATATAATTTGAGCTCAGCTTATTGTTACTATAGTATTACTTTTGAGGCTAAATTCTAATTCCCCCTTTGCCAACATATACTGGGTCTAATTATGTCCATTACATCACACATGCCCACTCTGTTGTGAATTCATAGCATGTCCATTTCTTTTCATTTATTACAAATGTGTCCTGCACCACAGCTAGAGGTAAATCCTCTTCAATCACTGTGCATATGGTAAGACATTTGCAGAA
The DNA here is from genome assembly GCA_036984385.1 of Crenuchus spilurus. Lineage (NCBI taxonomy): Eukaryota > Metazoa > Chordata > Actinopteri > Characiformes > Crenuchidae > Crenuchus > Crenuchus spilurus. Next base: position 5,552 of record BRDA01028709.1, on the reverse strand, counting down.
ATCCTTTAAGACGTTAACACATTTTGTGGTCTGGCTGGGTGTGCTATGCAAAAATGTAAAAGCAAAGCAATTAAACGGTTACGCCAAGTGGCATACAAATCCGGGATTGGAGTTTCGAAGCAGTTTCATTTTACTAACTGGCATTAGATGTTTTACAGTACATCAGCATACATCCATCAGTCAGTTACAGGAATGAATTTAGACAGAACTTGTGTTCATCTGCTACTGATTCCATTTTAACCACAACTCATAGCCATATAGCTGTTTCAAAGGCTCGAGTTTTAATGTGAGGAGTCTGAGCCCTCTAGATGAAGAAGAATCCTCAAAGATGGCATGGGCTCAGGCTCTCTTAAGGCCTGCCAGTAATGACATATCTTGTGATCATGGCATCACGTCACTTCAGATACTTTGCGAAACATCAAATGCAAGCACAGACAGAGCATGGATGGAGGAGAAAAACACATCTCATGGAGTATATGAGTTCATAGAGCCTTCCATGATCTATGGGTAAGGAGAGTCTTTGCTCGGAGTCTTATTATAGAGGCTTAGAGGAGTTTGGGGTGCGATAGGATAAAAAGCTGCAGATTCACAGAGACGAAAGTTAGGCCTCTGCATCATGTGATACATTTTTAATAATATTAGTAGATAGCTGGCTCAGAGGATTGTGACCTAGATAGAAGCCTATGAATGATGTGTGTGTGAGTGAGTGTGTGTGTGTGCTGCTGCTGCTAGGAGAGTGAATGGCTGAAGGAGTGTGGTGGCGAAGCGTGAATGAAGTCAGGCTGGGGGTGCTGGGCAGAGCTCGTCCATTCTAAAGCGCTCACTCAACGCTGGAAGCATGCTAATGCCACGGGAGAATAGAAAGCTATACTATAGAAGAGAACATAAACACCTATAGACTTTCTCACTGATTAGGCTCATTGTACATCAGAAAAATGCCAGCTGCCGTGATTGAACTAGAACGCGATATAAACTGTCTGGGAATAAAACGTTGATATACACTGTATGTCCAAATTTTTGTGGATGCCCCTTCTAATGAATGCATTCAACTACCTTAAGTTACACCCATTGCTGACACAGATGTTCAACTACACACACACACAGCTTGTCTTGTCCCTGTAGAGAATAATGCCAATAGAATAGGACTCAAAGCAGATAAACATGAACTTATGGCCACCATAGCTAATGCCAGGCGTGGGATAGAGGGGTATAATACCCCCCAACATTGAGCTGTGGAGCACGGTTCTCTGGAATGATGAAGCTGCATCCAATACTTTTGGGATGAGTTGAGGATGAGGAACGCATTTGAATGAATTAACGTTACACTGATATAGCGCCTTTCTCAAACCCAAGGACGTTTACAATTTACACACTTACAACTCAACCACACACACCGGTCAGAAGCGTCAGCCAATCGTTCACAGCGTACTCTCAACCGGAAGTGACCGTCCACCTGGATGACTGCATCGAGCACTAGAGGGGATCACCCAGGACAGAATGCCAACCATATCTGGGCATACACACATTCATTCATTCACACACACCAGGGTCATTTTACGGGGGCAGCCATGCGAGGTTAGGACCACCCACTCAATTAACATACGGTTTGAAGAAAAGTAAATGCAGACGTGTGGAAATACATAAATAAATAAATGTAGACATGTGGAAATACATAAATAAAGAAAAAAAATATTATTATTCACGTTTTTTCATAATTTTTTAAAGATCTATTTATTTATTTATTTATTTATACTTTTGTCATTTCTGGTTATCCATTTATTTATTTATGTATTTATTTATTTGTTTATATATTAATTAATTTATTTATTTATATTTTTGTCATTTGTGGTTCCCTATTTATTTATTTGTTTATCTATTTATTTATTTATTTATACTTTTGTCATTTGTGGTTATCCATTTATTTATTTATTTATTTATTTATTTATGTATTTATTTATTTGTTTATATATTTATTTATTTATTTATTTATATTTTTGTCATTTGTGGTTCCCTATTTATTTATTTATTTATTTGTTTGTTTATCTATTTATTTATTTATACTTTTGTCATTTTTGGTCCTCCGTACCACCCAACTAGCTGAATGCAATAAAATCCTCACAGCAATGCTTAGAAAGCCTTCAATGGACAGTAGAAAAAGTTAGTCCAACAAAAACAGGACAAACTTTTGATTTAAGAAGAAACCAGGAGTCTCAATTCTTTTCTCCATATGCTATATTAACATAACCGTAGCTAAGAATGTTCACTTCTTCTTTAAAGCAATACATTTTGTGTCATTCTAATGCAATTTCTCTGCCTCTTTTATCTTTTACCTTATGAAATATTTCAGTGCTCTTTGCTCGTCTGAGTGTTTTGACTGGGCTGTGTTCCTGCTCCAGGGATTATGATATAATGCAGATATTCTTGTGGATGAGCACGGACTTCACTGCAGCACATTCACTTCTTCATCTGCACTGTGGGTAGCCACAGTTGCCCAACATAGCAGCTCTGGACTCCATACAAAAGTGCTTCTCTGGTTTTACAAATGATACACTGTTTAGAGTAGATCTGGTTTTTGGCAGACGTAGAAGACCAAATCTGTCAAGACATGGTTAGATCCACTGACTGCAAGGCTAAGCACTAGAACCCCATTAGACCCCTAAATAACCCCTAATTGTTAATGTAAAAATGCTCAAACTGCATCCAGATCTTTAGGTCTGTGTTTTAGCTTTAAGTCTAATGTCTTTTATGAATTGCTGTGAATTACAGACATTAATTTCATTGCATAGCCAAATGCTGTGGATAACCATGTCAGACAACACATGTTATGTGAACTTGAGGACACTATAGGTTCAATTATTTCATCATCAATTACCATCATCATCTAGGTCAGGTGGAAACTTGAATATTGTAAACAAGGCTTTAAACTCTTCAATTCCTCATTCTCATAAAATATGTTAATGACATATTACTTATAGATAGTAGTCAAAGTACTGAGTGTTACTAAGAGTAAATTAAATCTGTTTACATGTCTGGTGAGATGATGCTTTTGAAGTTTACAAAAACTCCTATTTATTAGTTTATGTAGGATGAAACAAATCATTATAATTGTTACATTTCATGACTATTACACTCTGTAGCCTAACAAGTCATTTACAGTTATAAATAAACATCAAAATATCTCAAAAAGGTTCATTTTTGTTCATAATTTAATTCAAAATAGCAATGTTGATTGTTTTGATTTATAGCTCATGAAAATCTAATACAAAAGTAAATTAATAGTTTAAACAGTATAAATACCAGGGATGAGCGAGTGCACCACTATCTGTATCTGTTCAACTATCTAAATGATCTGTATTTGTATCTGTACTCAGAGTGGGCGTGGCCTAAACCAGATTTTGGCATATTTTAACTGGAAGTGGGTGGGGCTTAAATCAGTACATTATTTTAAGTCTGAAATTGATATGGATTGATCAGAAGTTGCTATATGTATTGTTGATTTGAAAACTATTTACAGAACAGCCTCAACATTGAGATTCAAATCAATGTTTTTGATCACAAAACTATTTATAGAACATTTTTTTTTTATAAACTCAGAATAATATTTTTTTTATATTTTCAAGTAACTTTAAATATTATACAAACCGAAATAGAGGCGTGCTGAAGAAAACCTAAGGAGTACTGAAGAGAGCAGTGAGCTAGAGTCAAGCCAATCACAGATTGTGAAGACAGTCAGTTACCCAATGAGGATTTTCCTTCAGCACAAGCATGGATATTGACAAGTTTTACTCGTACCATGCTTCGTACTCATCAAAACTGCTTTATTCGTACCGAGTATCCAGCTCAACCCTAATAATCAATATGTATCTCTCAGCCTACCACTGCCTCATTTCTAATGTCAACACTCCTCACCCAGAGACAACATTAGAAGTGTGTTACCTGGACCAAAGAGAACAAGAACTGGACTGTTACTGTCAGCATCGACAGAGCCACGCTCCCTCTTCCTGTCAGTTTGTGCCAGTGTTCGTCTTTCACATGTCTAGTTTACGTCATTGTCCACACCCCCTTGTGATGTCATGTCGTTGTCCTGGTCTGTCCTTTCATTAGTGTTTTGATTTCGACCCATATATATTCCCCTCCTGTGATCATACACAGTAAATCTGCTAGTGTGAAATCAACACTCTTAGAGTTAAATTAACACTGAGGGTGTTAAAATATAACACTCTCAGTGTTAATTTAACTCTAAGAGTGTTGATTTAACACTGGCAAATTTACTGTGTAGCCATTGTGAGTCATCCTGTGTATATGTGCTTTCATGTGAGGTTCTCCTTAGTCCATTTATGTTAAGCCATCGTGCTTGTGTTGTTTTGTCTTTGTAAATAAAATCTCAATCCTACAGCCTCCTGCTCCTCGTGTCTTACAGCCAAGTGTGACAGTTACTCAGTGGTCCAAACTCCTCTTTTCAGATGAAAGTCAGTTTTGCACTTCATTTGGAAATCAAGGTTCTAGAGTCTGGAGGACGAGTGGAGAGACACAGAATCCAAGGTGTCTGAAGTCAAGTGTCATCTGCTGGTGTTGATCCACTGCGTTTTATCAAGTCCAGAGTCAACACAGCCATCTATCAGGATTTTTAGAGCATTCCATGCTTCCATCTGGTGACAAACTTAATGGTGATAAAAAATAATTTTCCAGCAGGACTTAGTACCTGTCCAGAGTGCCAACACTACTGCCAAATGGTGTGCTGGCTGTGATATTACTGTGCTTGTTTGGTCAGCCAACTCATGAGCTTTAAGCCATTCTCATCAACATTATCAAAATTTATGTGCCATGAATATAAAATTTGACTGTTTTAATTTTGAATAAAATGATGTCTGTAGAAACTGTTACTCTGAAGTGTCTGTAAGGTTTGTGTGGCTCTAAATCTTTCTCTACATGCAGTTTTATTGTTAAAGTTTCTTCAGTCTGAAGTGTAACAGCTCTATTACACAATCAGGATCTTTCTTAGAGAGAGGGAAGAAACATTTCTCTTTCAGCAACTGTCATTTACTTCTCACAGAGGCATGAACTGATGGGTTTATTTTAGCTCAGATGGCCAGGAAACACACAGACCTCATCTTTTCAATGGCACATTCTAAGTGAACAAGCCATACTGCACACTCGCACAATAAAAGAGAAAAAGAAACTTGAGGACTGAAAGTAGGTTACAGCCCTTTTTTAAAGTCTACTCTAATTCATAATGTGGGGAAAAAAGGCCAGAAACAAATGACTTTATTTTATTGAGTCATGAGTTGAAATCTCACCCAGAAGTGGGAGGGATGTAAATCACATGCATTAGCATGTGCTGCTGGACATGTGCATTACTTTCCTGTGAAACTGTGAGTAATGTCTTCTATCTGCCTCCTGATTATATTCTCTCTCTCTGGGAGAGCACCGTCGCTACACTTAACTTATTCATCACCGGCCAAGCATCCAACCCAAATGAGCTTGCTCAGCTATCACAAGCCAATTTACGCAAAGCTAAATAAATCACAAAACTCTCTCTCTCTCTCTCTCTC